>VYXD01014742.1:1220726-1236899 GCA_013397195.1 Hylia prasina
TTCTGTAATTATTCTAATGAATCCATGCATTTGTTCCTTTGATGCCAGTGGAAAATGATTTTAAGTATGTAGATGAGAAATCTTAAAAGTGGATTTTTTCCTTTCCTGGCAACAAAACCTTAGTTAAAATTTTAAAAATCCTCCACAATTCTTTCATGTAACATTTGGGGTTATGTCCACAATTTGAATATTATTTTCTTTCCTTTAAGATATTTTAATAGTAGTTCCTGGCCATCACTGCTAGGAGAAAAAAAAATATCAGTGTTTCTTAGTTCAGATTATTTTTTGAACTTTCTCTTTATTGCACTGGAAGTGAGACAGTGTATCCTGTTACAATCTGAAAAGAGCAAGATAAAGCCTCTAAAAAGACCCCAATTGAGAGCAGCAATCAGCAGGGAAAATATCTCTAGTTAATAGTCCAATTGGAGAACTGCTCTGCTTGGAGGGGGGGTGGGAATAAATAAATAAAGTTGGAGTCCATTAATAAAAATTCCTCTGACTGCCTTGTATTTACTAATAGATACACTTTTACATGGGCTTTGAACTTCTAAGGAGCAAATCAACTTGTTTTAAGTGCACACTCTGCTCGTGCAGGACAGCCAAATGCTGAACTCTGCAGTATGATCCAGGCTGAGTTGCAGCAAATATTTTTTTTTTCTCTTGGATTTAAGCAAAACAATAAAAACCTTATAATTTTTTGTTTAAGTTAGAGGAGTCCTAAAAAAGAACATTCCACTGCTCTTTGTGCTTCTGTAACTTAAAAATTGGCTGTGCTTTTAAGTGAAATTTGGCAAGCTGTTAGTCTACAATGTGACTAGGATATTTGGACATAACAAAATTGGCCAAGATATGATATTTTAAATGGAACTACTGTTCATGCAATTTCCTAAGGTTTGTTTTTGGGTTGGTTTTCCTTTTTTTTTTTTTTTTTTACTATGCATTTGGTATTACAGTTTTATAGACACAAATAAATACGTATTATGAGTCCATAATCTACAAACGCAAACTATTGTCAAGATGCATTTACAGCGTGTACTGTGATGATTCCTGAGCTAAAAAGGCCCCCTCATAATAATGAATGCCCATTATTATAAATAAGCACACAGTAGAAATAACTCATGGCACACAAAAGCACATGCAAACCCCTTGGTTTGTTCCAGGGCTCAGACACCAGCACTACTATTGCCGAGCTCTGCGTTGGAAGAGCAACTGGAGTCCTGCCATGGAAATGAGCAGCATGCTAAGGAGCAGATGTTCCTCTTTAGAGGGGTGTGGGGGGAAGTCTTGCACCAAAATGTTGGTGGCCCCTTCTGGGTTTACAAGACAACCCAACTGCTGTGATGCTGCCCTGAAACTGTGAGGGACCTGTCTGCTGAAAATCTGGAAGCTGTAGGAGGTGAGCCTACAACAGCACTCCAGAAACATTTGGAAAGTCACATTTAACCACCGTTTTAAACCTGTGTCAGGGGCCAGGAGGATTATTCTCCTTCACCAAAAACTCCACATGCTTCTCAGCTCCCAGGATGTCAAAAAATACACTGACCATCTTGCCGGGTAGAAAGGCGGATTGCCCGTGCCAGGTTCCACACAGACAGACACATGGTATAAAGTCAAATTGGCCATTGCTCTTATTAATTACCAATTGAACCAAACTGAGCAACTTAACCCCAGGCCTGGAAGCTGTGCCAGCTCCACTGTGAGCTCTGCACAACCTCCCCCAAAACCAATCCAAGCGAGCACGTCCGCCTCGCCTCTCGCTCCACCAACGCACACGACACAGCCCCAAACCCTGCAATGGGGCTCTGCAAACAACACCCTCCCCTGCTCCACTGCATTCACTCTCCCTCTATACAAATTAAAGAAAAATTATGTTTGTTTGGCTTATCCCAGGGTCATGAATTGAAAAATTGGTTTGCTCTGTGAGCAATGCAACCCAGGAATTTTATGTAGTAGCACAGAAACTGCACCCCAAAATCCCTTATGCATTAAAATACATGGCAGAGATCTCAGATGCAAGTTAGAGGCCAGAATGGTGTAAAGCCACCATAGGGAATAAAATAAAATATTCCAAAGGACACCTGGGAAGCTGGTAGCAGAATCAGGTGAAGGAATTGAGTGGTTTTAAGGCTCCAGCTCAGGCCATGGCATAGCAGTGAGAAGATATAAAGAGCTCTGGAGAGGAAATCAGGATTGTGTATAAAGCAGGGTGCCTTGAGAAGTCAGGGGAAATGCTCTTGGTTTTGAAGTCACAGAAAATTAGGGAGCTGAGCTATGAACAGAAGTCCAGGAAAAAAGATAACATAGAAATGACTACAGAAATATATAATTACAGAATAAAATTATAGAATCATTTAGGCTAGGAAAGACCTCTAAGTTTATCCAGCCCAACAATTCCCCCAGCACTGCCAAGCCCACCACTACCACATCTACATCACTTTTAAATCCCTCCAGGGATGGGGACTTCATTAGTGCCCTGGGCAACCTGTGCCAGGGCAGGACAATGCTTTTGGTGAAGAAATTTTCCCTAATATTCAACCTAAACATCCCCAGCCACAATTTGAGGCCATCTCCTCCTGTCCTATTACTTGTTACCTTGGAGGAGAGACCAACCTGCCACATAGCATCCAACATCCACCTCCTTTCATGAAGGAAAAAGAAGCTAGAAGAAAAGGAATCTGCTCTGTGGTTGAATCCCTAGATCAGCTTTTGGTATTCATAGTCTGATGCTCAGCTTATGCTTCCAAAAAACCATTCAAACCTCTAGTCCTTAACACGAATTTAAACACCCCTTGGGGACTGCTGTTTGGAATAAACAGGAGGGACTGCACAAGCGGTTTTAAATTAGCAGTTTTGAACTAAAAAAATGTGGTTTTGAAATAAGAATAAAGTCTTGAAGCAGAGCCTAAGATCACCTGTGAACAGATGTGCTTTTGTCTGGCTCCTCGGACACCACCTCCAGGGTGATGGGTGGGGAGGAGACAAGGCGAGCCTTTCGTTCTTCATCGCTTCCCAGCTCCTACAGGAAACATCCCAAATCCACACAATGTTCCCCAGCACTACATCTTGCCTATGGATCTCCAAGCGATTTGACAGATGTGTAAATTCACACCGAGCCAAAAACTGCCCCGGGATAATACAGCTGTGCACACTAAAGAGAGCGAGTTATTCCAGCATGAATTCATGGACAAAAAAATAAGTAATTTTAACCCACCTTGGCTTCAAGGTGTACATTTTCCTGAGGTCATTTGGGGATGATTTCACACTGTTGTGGTCGCACTGACTCCTTTTTTTGCTTATTAAAAACTCAAATGCAAAGAGCATTATTGTCTTCTTTTTACATTCCTTTTTTTTTTCTTGCTAATAGAGTGAGTGTTTAACAGGCGATGCGAGGATGAGCAGATTTTCTTAAATGCCAAATGTTGATGGATACACAGCACAGATACACCAGTATCATAGGCTGCAAATGTCACTTAGCCTCAAGAATTCCTCTGTCCAACACTGTTATAACAAGGTGCTTTTAAAATTGGAACAGGATTTACACCAGTGAGGTGTGAATCAAGGATACTTTTTTTTTTTTTTTACCCAGTGATAGCTCATCACTTCTTACAGAAACCTGGCATGGTTCAGGCAAAGCTGGATAGTTATTCAAACCCACAGTGATTTACAGGGGTTGCTCTCAGTGCTGCTAGAAGGAACTATTACTGATGTCTCAAAAGTAGCCCTGAGCATAATAGTCCAGTTTGTGATGCACTGACCAAAGTAGCCAAACAATCCGGAACATATTAATTACAGACAGAAAACAGATTGTTGCTGAAGATACAGTCTAATACTCTGTCTTTTCTTGGAACAGCTGTTTCTGAGTAGGTGAGGCACACAATAATTTGCTCTCCAAACCAATGGAAACGTGTCATTAACAGGGGCACAGTCAGCAGCAGTCACTCCTTTACACCAACATTCACCGGACAAAGTTATTAATCCTGCATTAATCACTGGATAGATTCATGATGGAGTCACATAATAGCTGGAAGATTGTAAATTTGGAGATGTGATGCAGCAGTTAAAGGAAAGAATAAGTGCTATATTCAATGAGTTCTCAGTGGCTATTGCTTCATATCAAAAATTTTGGTTTTCCAAACCTACATCAATGTTTCAAAAGAGAATGAGAAACAAAGCATCATTTTCAGGCATTTGGGGTAGAGGGAAGGGAAAAATAAAGGGGAAATATATCCCAGTGGTAAAAGCATGAGATGAGAAATCATCAGCCCCCTCCTTGCTGTGCTGCCTTTACTCCGCCTGCAAATCGTGTGGGGAGGAAAGGAAAATCCCAAGGACATAGAGTTTCCCTTTCCCTTCACTGGATTCTGAATATTCCTCTCTCTAATACTTTTCTATATCAATGCTAACCTGGAGACAACACAGACCATTTTCCTGCTGGCTCCCCAAAGTCAGTGAATCTCCTCACTCCTTTCCATATAGGAATATTGATACTGGAAGACCAACACTGTGCAGTTTTGCATGGCTGCTGGCCACCCCAAACAATCTCCTGAACAAACAATCTCCTGAACACTCAACGAGTTCTTGGGGAACTCGGTGCCGTGTGCCATGGTGTGGCATTTCAGAGCGTGGTGGCATGTGCCATAGTGCATCACTGAGCATGCAAGAGCACACAAAACCCCCAAAAAGCCAGAATGTTTGTTACTGTCTTAAACACAAGGTTAAAACTGCATCATTGTGTATAATTGCATTTACATCACTTCAGTCCACAAAGCACAGCATTCCTTGTGACGGTTTTTTGGGCAGATTCCCAAAAACCTTGCTGCAGGAGCAGTGAAGGTAGTTCCCTCTAATAAGATAATAAATATTTCTGAATTATCTAAAGTGATGCTCAGATTACAGCAAGAAAACTAAATTCCAAGAGGAAAGCTACAGATGAAGCAAAAATCCCCTACAGATTATCCTCAAATGTTCTGGAGGTCCTTCCTTTGGGTGCTGGGCATAAAGAAACCAAAACTCCACTGTGGCTATTCAATGATGAACTGAAAAGGCAGCATATTCTCTGCTCATATTTTAATGAATAACTCTCCCTATTGATCACCTGCCTGTACTTAATGCACAAAAGTTTGTTAACTGAGATTTTTTTTTCTAAAAAATGCTTTGTATTTTAACATGAATTCCTGGGCCAAACTGCTTTGTTGGAGGACTGGGAGTGGATCTCTCCTTCAATGAGGTACCCTCACCAACCAGAAGTCTTTCTCTCCAACTCTACTACTTAACGAGGCAGCCTCTGCTCCCTGCACCAATGCAGGGCAGGTCTCTGTTCTGTCTCACCTCTGCCTTCTCTCACCTCCTCTTTATCTCCTAAACTGGAATAAATCCTTATGTCTGTCCACATGGCCTTTCTGATTCTTTCTGATTTCCCCCCTCCCCAGGCATCTATTAGCAAACCAATCCAAAACTCCCATCATGTTCTTTGCTTTTGCAAAGATTTTTTTTTTTTCCTTAAGTTGCCATGCCTGACATCGAGGTGAGCAAATTTCAATAGGGGAAATGTCATCTTGGAGCAATTAACATCCTTTGGGGTTACCCAAGAGCAGCTCCCATCCGTGCCACACACCCTTCTGCACTTCACCCTTGGGGTGTCTCGTGCCCCCTGAGTGCTTCCCGGGTCTCACTCCCTTGCTGTGCTCAGTCAAACTTCTCACCCCTCGTCAGGGTCAAATTCTGTCACCTTTGGGATTTCAATCATCATTCTCTCCAGCGCCAACTCTTTTCAAAGGAAACAAATACAATGTACAAAGGAGAGAATGAAGAAGAACACCCGGCTTTTGATTTTATTGATATAGATGAATGTAAACAACTTCAAGGACCACTGCTTGGGGAAAATGTTATTTGTCTGCTCTTTTTTTATACATATAATTTCAGGCTTCCTGAATATTTTGAATCGGGTTGCATCTTCCAGAGCAGAAAAATAAAAAGTATAATTCTAGGGGACCCGTAAGATCTTCCACAGATGGAGAAAAATTTGCTAATGGACCTCACAACCTCAGACAACTGACTCAGATTTCTTAAATTAGACAGAGCCTGGTGTTAATGACAACACTTGTTGCCTAATCCAAAAACCAAAGTATGTTTTGCCCATGCTATGCAATCCATAATAAATGTTTAAACAATCTATGTGATTTCCAAAGTCCAGGAAAACCTCTCAAACAGGTTTCATCTCTAGGCACCTCCTCAACATGGAACAAGATCTCCTGGAAATGATTAACATCAGCCCTCATTTCACTGCTCTCCTCTTCTGGAGAGCCACGTGCTCCACGTGCTCCGGTGGCTGAGGGAAGCCAACCCGCAGGAAATGGGTCTGTTGCAGTTTACAATGCCTTTTAGCATGGCAACAGTAAAACCCAAAATAGATTTTTAAACCAGAATCACATTTACATATGTATTGATTCCTTTCCCTTTTGTAGTGGTAGTTAACGAAATCTGATGAGCCGCATGCTGAATATTTGAACACTACGAAAATCTGCTTTTTAGGATATGTGTGTGATAACTTGGACGCCACTAATGTAATTTTAAGCTTTTACAGCATGCCAAAACATCTGACAAATTTGGTACCTTATTTCAAGATTTGGCATTTTTCTATGCTGGTTTCTTCAAACATACGTAGCAGATTCACTTACTACTGAAGTGCAGCAACCTCCAGCTCAGAATGTATTAACTCTTTCACAGCACAGGACAATGCACTTTTGCTTTGCACTAGAAGTGAAAAATATTGTACCCAATTAAAATTGCATGGAAAATGAATGTAGGAAAAAATTAATTACCCAAGCTGGAATTTGTCTAGGATATAAAGACTAACGCCCATAGTTGGTTTTTTTCTTAAAGCATAGTCCCTATAATGGCCATATTTAATATTTTATACATGACCCTAGGTTAAATCCGAAAGATCTGCTATAGATCAATTATAAACCACTGATTCATCCTTGAAAAGGAAGAAAACAAGTAGTTTTCTAGTAGCGTTGAAGAATGTTACAAAACATCAAAGATCTTGCCCTTTTCCTGATAACACAGAAATCAGGCACTGATGGAAAAAGGCTCTCCCGATCACCAAGTAATGAAACAGTAATGAGCATGGCAGCCAGCTCCTCTGCTATCTCATTACAATGCAGGGCATTGTGGTGTGTTTGCCAGCGCTTGAGAGAGAGGGAAAAAAGGCTGACAGTCTCTCCTATGAGGAAAGGCTGAGACAACTGCGACCCTTCATCCTGAAGAAGAGAAGGCTTCAGGGGTGCCCTGATTGTGGCCATCCAGTACCTGGAGGGACCTGACGAGAAAGATGGTGAGAGACTATTTACAAGAATTTGGAGTGACAATTTGGAATGTCTCCAGACTGAGAGAGAGTAGTTTTAGGTGGGATATTAGGAAGAAATTTTTCCCCATGTGGGCAGTGATGCCCTGGCACAGGTTGCCAAGAGAAGCTGTGGCTGCCCCATCCCTGGAAGTGTCCAAGGCCAGACTGGACACAGGCTTTGAGAATCCTGGTTTAGTAGAAGGTGTCCCTGCCTATGGTAGGGCGTGGGACAAGATGCCCACCCAAACCATTCTGAGATTCTGGGATTCTATGTCTACAGGTCTATAGCACTTTGTGTGAAGAAAATGTTAATTAATTAAACAATTAACAATTAAAACAATTAATTTTTAAACAATTTTATTTCTTCTTGACAATAATAATTCTCCAAAAATTGCATTCTTGATTTAAATGTTCATGGATCTGGTTGATGGCTGAGCCACAACCCCAAAGGTTGATTTTTTACTTAATTGTTAGATTAGCAACGAATACCCCAAAGAGTAAACAATCCAACATATATTTACTCATAAAATTCCATTACAAGAGCCTTTTTTTCTGTTCAAGAAATGAATGTGTGGCAGTTTTGTTACCTATCCCCTATTCACCTGGAGCAAAACGTTATTTCTCAGTGGCCCACTGAACTCGACACAGAAGGAATCATGGCAGTGGCAGAGGAGTTTCACATGAAAGAGTTAATGCATTTGCAACCGCCAGACACAAACACGAATCTTTGCAAGTCCTGCTGTAATGCGGCTCCCCTGATTGCCTCAAAAAGACAAATTTCTGTTACAACACGGAAGCATTATAAACTAAATTCACCAGAGTCCCGTTGTGCCTTAGCTAGAGAATATGATTCCTGTATTAAGTGCTTTTAATTTCAGTGCTGGGGAGCTGGTTTAAAACCGTCTGCTAATTTGCGGCGCTGTAACAGTCGCGCTCTCGTCTTTGCAATCAGAGGCAGAACTTCTTTAATGTGCCTCTTCTCATTCCACTTTGCTCAGAGATAAGCCCAGGCAGCTCTCCACCTGTCTTGGCAAATAAATCAGCTACATGAAGCTTCCGACAGGTGAATTTGTCAAGCCTTAATATGCTCCTGGTAGGAGTGAAATCCTCTCATGACAGGTGATCATAGAATCCCAGAAGGTTTGGGTTGGAAGGGATTTTAAAGACCATCTCCTTCCATGCCCGCCTGCCAGGGGCAGGGACATTTCCCACTAGACCAGGATTCTCAGAGCTCCATGCAGTCTGGTCTTTAATACTTTCAGAGAAGCAGACACAGCTTCTCTGAACAATGCCTTCCAGGGCCTCACCACCCTCACAGGGAGGAATTTCTTCCTAATATCCCATCTAAACCTGTCCTCTGCCGTGAAGACATTCGTCCTTGTTCTGTCACTCTGACCCTTGTAAAGAGTCCCTCTGCAGCTCTCTTGAAGCACTTTTTGGTACTGGAAGGTGCTTAAGGATCTCCCTGGAGGCTTCTCCAGACTGAACAGCCTCAATGTTCAGCTTAAACCTACCCCATCTCTCCTATCTCCCAGGGTCACCATCCTCTTGCTTCATCGCATCAAGTTCTTGAGGTGCTGACCCTCAGGAACCCAAAACTTCAAAATTGTGAACCTACTGAGGATGATCTTGCAAAATGTGTTTGATGACACCACGTACCTGAGTCCTGCAGGCTGACACAGGACCATGCACTCAGCATCACCCCTGCCATCACCACTCCCTTCAGCTGGAGGCATTGCAGAGCAGAAGAAACGTGTTCAACTCTCCCTTCATCAGCTTGCAAAAATAGCCAACAGTTGTCCTAGGCCTTAAACATCTTTGAAGAACGTCCATTTAGCCAAATACTGAAAAACTTCCTGTGGGGAACATCAACGAAATTTCAAGAAGATGTGGTCCCCTGCTCCACGCATCCCATCTACTAATAAAATATCACAACACTGTTAGGGTTACATGATGCAAGGTGGTAAATGTTGAATGCCTGGGGAAAGAAATCCCCAAGTTCAGTACTCAGCAGTAGATATTTCACTGGAATTTATTGCAGCAAGTGGAAGTAGAGTAGATGACAATGACCTGCAAACCATAAACTTGTAGGTATACTTTTTTTCCCTGTGAAAGTGAATTATTTTCAGGTAGTTTAACATATCTCTGATTCTAATTACTAGGGAGACCAAGATCACTCTGAACATTTGACCTAAGTAGCTTAATTTCTTTGTTTAAGAACAGATTTACTTGAGGCTGGTATAATATGTGAAAGGAGTTCTGCTCCAGCGTTGGGAACAAAAATGGAGTATTTAATTATTTAATTCCTTTTTTAATTACTACTGCATCAGAATCTTAAAGTGGGGCATTTCCCTGTGTCAGGAAATGGCTTTTAAAAATGCACCTCTACAATAAAATTAAAAAAAGAAAAGGAGGAAGAAAGAAAAAGAAATTATTCTTCTTCAAATTGAAACCAGCATAAAATATTACCCCAAAAGACCGGGGCTGATTTCTTTATAAATGAGCACAACGTTAGAACCATGGCAAAGGCAAATTGGCCTACAAGAAAACTGACAGCTTTATAGCCCCTGCCTCTGATTGAAATGTTGGGAAATCTCTTGGCAATTCTCCCAGACATCCAGGTAGAACAGTGAGTTCACTGATTATGTTAACTAAAACAATCTGCCTTTGCACAAACGCACCTCGAGCCCAGCCAAGTGTGAAGGCTTATCAACGTGCCAGACCAAGAAAAAGACCTATTTACCTGCAGAGAGCAGCTAAAACGACAAGGCTCTGCAAAACAACCCAGGGACATCAGTGTGCAGGGCTTCTTTTATTGTCATTTTTTTAAATATATGGCCTAAATGAAGGCAACAAGGCCTTGGCGGGACCACGCTGGTGTTAAACAAGAGGATTCCAACCAATGTGTTTAAACGCTGGTAGTAATCATTAATAATGAGAAACACCATCCTGAGGAACGTGGTGGTAAAACACACACAGGCAGAGGGAATAAACTTAATTCTGGGAGAAGAAGGCTCAACGCAGTCCTTGGTTGTTATCTTTTGAGCCCGGCCATGGCACAGAGGAAGTGCTGCCAGGACACGGGGATCCCGCTCACGGGGTGAACAAGGAAATTGTTTATGTTTTCTAAAGGGGGAAAAAAATGAGAGCCATAATAAACCTAAACAATAAAGATTACAAAAAGGAACAATGCTGTTAAGTGGCAATCTTTTGAGGTGAATGCATAGCTGAATGTTATTTTAAACAGCACATAACCCAGGGAGTTATGATGTTGTTTACACTTGTCTCTTGGAATCTGTATGTGTTTGGAGTTTGGGTTGTTATATGTCTTGGTTAAGCTCTCCAATATGTCTGTCTTCTGAAAAAGAGCCCTATGTTGTGCTAAAACTTAGCTCCAGCAAGTTAAAAATACAGAGAAAGTACCTTAAGTAATGTCCCTTTCCCCAGAGATGCCCTTGGTAGCAGTCAGTAATGCAATCAGATATCCAGGGTTATTTCGATTGCCTGCCAAAACATCACTCATGTCTATTAAAGCATCCTGAAAAACACCATTACATCAATTCCAGCAACGGCATAATTATTCTTCTTTCTGGAATGTCTTCTGATGTGAGTCACCCTGCCGGCGTGGGATTTCTCTGGAAAGAGGCTGTAGGAATGTCCCAGGGGCTGTGGGGCAGGGTGGGGGCCGGCAGCGAGATGCTCTCATCCCAAAATTTGGTGGATGCCCAGGACAGTGGCTGGATGCACCACACAGTGATACCCTACCAATGACTTTTTGATCCCTTTTCCCAAAGACACGGAGCCTCAACAGCAGCATCGTCTGCACTGATACACTGAATTTTGAAAAGGCACTTTTTTGCAACTGCAAACCAAAGCGAAGCACTGACAAGGATATTTTTGCTGAATAATTTGAGCTTCTCCTTAAAAATGCAGACAGGAAGTTTCTAGGAAGTACGAGACATAGTTACAGTAGTTTATGTATTAATGAGCATATCTCTGCTCATTCCAGCTGCAGTTATTCCAGGACTTCCACATGGTCAATGCACACCACACCTCCTCAATCCAGTGTAGCATGACTGCCACTGGGGCTGTAGTCAGAGAGTCCTTAGGAGCAGGAGGATTATCATGGCTCCATGTTTCAAGAATTAACAAAAAAATCTATAGAAAATCCATGTGAGAAGTCCTGGGTTTGATTACGTTAGTGTAAATCCCAATTTCTTTGAGGCCAATGGATCATGTAGCTCAACACTCAGAGGAGAGTTTGTCCCTCTGCCTTCCCCTTTGATCTTCCTAACGGAAAAGTTTGACCTGATGAGATTCTGCTTCATTGCAGGGATAGTACTGGTAGAATAATGCAGCATTAATTTTGCATTTTGGAAGAATAAAAGGCATTTGATATTATCACTAAATAGCAACTAGACCAAAAGTCATCCCTAAAAGAACTGCTTATAGACATTTTTTACCAGGAATGCAGAAATGGAAAAGTGCCACTGCTAAAAAAAAAAGCAAGCAATTTTGTCTTTTATTGCTTTGTATGAACATCCAAACTGCTCCTATCCAGCTCATGAAGCTGTGGCAATGCTAATAGGCTTGTGATGAAGACCTGGCCTTATTGAAATCAGTCAAATACCCAGAAAATTCAAAATATGTGTCTTTTAAGCTACATGCTGCTTGCTAAATATCAGAGTCCATACCAAGAAAAAATAAAACATTTTATCAGCTATGAGATAAATCCTAGAGTCACAATCCAAATGAGAGCATGGGAAACGCTCTTAAAAAAGACCCTTTTAACATGAAGGGGGAAAAAATGAATACTGAAATGCTGAATAGTCATTCACATTGCTCTTCTAGGCATGAGGACAAATGTGACATTCCCCTTCATCTGCTGGGGGAGTGCCTGCTTGATGCTGGTTTTTAGAAAAATAAAAACTCTAAAATTTCTCTCCTTCCTTTAGACAATGCTCTCAGTTACAGCGTGGGATCGGGTGTGTCCTGTGCAGGGCCAGGACAAAACAAAACCTCGTCCCACCAAACTTCAGTCATCATCTCCCTGCAAGGAGAAGAGACATGAACAGGCCATCAGCAGGTCCAGGCTTAAACTATTTGTTACAGAAGAAAAAGTCACAAGAGAAGTGAATGTGAATAGATCCATTGTATCAATGAAAAAAATGGAGGCAGAGAAGCATGAAAAATTCTCATACTTTTCAGCAGGATATTTTCCTGCATTTGACATTTATCACAGTTCAATCTATTTTATGTTTTCTTGATTGCTTATTGTAAAATGGGATAGATGCTTTGAACAAAGCTAGGGCAGGACATGAGTCAATATCCAGCAGCAACAAATATTTAGAGGCAACAGATTTGTAATAATTAGATGGAGACAAGAGATGATGAATTGGTAAATCTGAAAGTCTTTACAAACTCTGAAAATCTCAGATGATCGTTTAATCCATCAACTATCTTCTTAAGAAATACAATCACAGAAACTCCTGCCAAAAAAATCCTTACTGTAATCCTACCTTTATCTCATCCACAAATATACGTTTTCTATATAAAGACACGATCCCTCTTAAAAGGTCAGCATTTATAGTTGTCCACCAAACCCCCCAACATGCCCACAGAGCCGTGCAAAGTCTCAGCTGTGTCTCTGTTATAACCTACAGCCACTTCTATGGCAAACAGGGGGGAAATGTCCCATTTCCACATGGCACACACATGTTTCTCCACGTACCAACTTCCACTTCTGTTTCTCGCAGGTTACCCATGGCTTAGATCCCCTTTTAGCCCAACGTGTACTGAACTTAGTGAAGCTGAAGTGAACAGGCATTTCCTCAATAGCACGACCTCACACATGGGACAGCTTAATGGCTTTGCAATTAATATATGCATAAGTACAACCTGCATTAGTGGCGGTAAAAGGCAAGTTGGCCCCTTGATTACACGTCATTAAATAACACCAAGGTTTGGGGCAAGCATGTGATGTACCTGTTCAGAGGTGGAATATTGTGTGAGTCTGCACATATTCCCACCCCCACACATGGCTGAGCTTGCTCTGACATGATTCTCTCTCTTTTTTTTTTTCGGCCTATGGAAACCACCTGGTCTCATGCTTCCTGGTGACAAGCAGCAATTTTAAAATGATGCTGCACCAAATCACACTAACAATAAGAGAAAGCCAGGCCCAGGAGCTATTTACTTCTGAAAATAAAAACAACAACAACAAAAAAGGAGGATATTTTATCTGAACACATTACAAAGAACTGCTGCATGATGGCAATGGGGCCCCAGAAAGGGAAAAGCTGAGGAACTATTGCTTTATAGAAATCAAGGATAAATATCCTTTCTTACATTAGAGGAATGAAAATAGGTTTAAAAATCCTGAGGAGCATTGGGGAGCTGAAGTTGGTTTCTTTAAGCAGAGCCTTCATATAAATTCTAACTGCAGTTAAATGGAAATGCTTAAGCCTATAAAACTAGAAGGAGATGAGGAAAGGGGTGAACCCACATACATGAAACCAGCAGATACAGAACCATTTTATACAGTTCAGTAAGCAGGCTAACATGAACTTAATAGTGACAATTGTTTTAAATTGATTCAAATAACAAATACACATTTCAGAGATTATGAAGTTTTGCACTGCATTTTTCTTTTTATCTTTCAAAGAAAACAATGCTAATAGTTTCCTTTTTCCTACGCTCAATGACTATTTACTACTTTCTTGATGTGGACTTTCAAAATACAAAGAAGGTTTGGCAAGTTTTCAAAGTCTTTCTTCAAAGTCAGCTCTTAAGTACTTTTTACAAAAACATGAAGAATACTTCTTACTACGGAGAATTGATAATGTACTGCTTTCGTTATTTGTATATGAAATACTGTCAGATAAATGCACATGGATTCATTTGTTTGGACCTTCTCTGTTAACCTTCTGTATGAAATTGATTTCAATTGATCACAAGAGTCAGGAACGTAACAATTGCTTTCAACCAAAAGCTGCTTCAGACATTATAGACCCAAGTTTCAAAGAAAAAAAGTAACTATACTTGCAAGTTCAGAGTCAAACTTGGCAGTTCTTCCAAACAGAGTGGTCAGAAGAAGAAAAATAAAAACAAACATCCTTCCAAGATTTTTTTTCCTTCAATTGCCATACAAAATAATGGTACAAGCATGTCACAACCCTTTCCGAAAGTTATTCATGAAGACATAAGCAAAGTGTCCTAAATACTTTGTTGCCAGAGAGTTAACATTTGTAGAGCATTTTGAGAATTTAAGGAACTTTAGAAAGTTGTCAGCTCTTTGCTGCTGCACAGAGCTAAACTTAAAAACAGACACAAATCAAAGCAGCCCTCTCAAAGTGACAAACCCGAGCGGTCAGACCATTTGTAGCCAAGCATATCAATCTGTTTGTTAGAGGTGAACTGAACTGGGGGCCAAATCCAGAGGTGATTTGTAAGGTGGTGCAAATTAAATTGTGTTAGTAGGAGTAAGTGGATATGAGTGAGTGTGAGAGCTTGGGCTGGTGGTGCTCACACGCCAAGGGGCCTGGGAAAGATACCAGGAGGGAGAGAAGCAATCCTTAAGGCTCAGGGGATTTCTCCTTCCAGAGGTGTATAGCACCAACCTTGTGCACTCCTTGTCACCATCCTGCAGAAGAGGCTGCAGGGAACATCCCCCAGCCCTGCTCAGAAATTCCCTTTGGGTCAGCAGTGATGGAGCTCAGGTTGTGTTGGTGGAAGTGGGCAATGAGCATCTCCACCACCTCTTCCTTCCCACCGAGCCCTGCAGGCAGTGGTGACAAGCAGGACCATTTTCAGCTCTCACTGTGGGTTTCCAGAGGAGTGTGTCTCTGCTTTTACCCCAGTTGTGGGCCTTTCTCTGATTGTCTCCAGAAATTAGACTCTGGCCTTCATTTCCCTCCCTATCCCTAATGCCCGTTTCTCCAATTTCCTGTCTCCGGTGCTGACACCTCCTTGTTCATCTCCCATCTTTTCTCTGTCTTGTCTATTTAGACTGTAAATTGTTTGATAAAGGGACGATGACTTAATAGGTGTTTGCACTACATCTGGCACCGTTTGGTCTTAATCTCAGCTGGGACATGAAGTCTCTACTATTAAGCGAATAATTAATAATGATTAGGGCCTAAAGCAGCCACATGAAACTCCACTAACCTTACCCACTCTATCCTATCCCTCTTCTATTTCTTCTAATGCCTGTTGGCTTCTGCAGGGATTGTTTCTGAGCCGTGGCAGCTGAAGGGGCAGCAGGCACTGCTGCTCAGTAGCCCACTGGATACTTTGCAAAAAGGAAAGTTAAACTGGAAATAATATTAAATTAGAGTGCAAGAGTCTCACAAAAACTTATAATGTATTCTTATGACAGGGCTGTGCTATGCATAATATAAACAGCTGTATGTAAGGGAGATCACTGCTCTGTTTCAGGAAGTAATAGCTAAAGAAGCATTTATTTCTGACAATTAATGGACATAAAAGCCTGTGCGCTATCTAAAGAGGGGAAGATTAAAGGAGGGAAGTAGCTTATACTATGGGATCGACCGCACCGAAACAAATAATCTCACAACTTCATTTTGTACAGAGCCCTCCATAAAGTCTGGATAATAAAATGCTTTACAGCGAGCAAAGAGGGAGGGAGGAAGCAGAAAGCAGAACAGATATGTTTTGAGCCGAGATTGGATCTGAAGCAGCGAAGCCGTGCCAAGCAGCAGGAGCTGCAGAGGAGAAGCTCTCACCCCAGCGGCGGCAGGAGCCCGGGACAAGCCAGGCAGCGGGCTGGGCTCAAGCTCGACAGAGTCAAGAAGGGGGAAAAAGAA
>VYXD01014742.1:1242442-1281665 GCA_013397195.1 Hylia prasina
TTTTTTAAAAAAAAAAAAAAAAAAAAAAAAAAAAAAAAAAAAAAAAAAAAAAAAAAGAAGAAGAAAAAAAAAGAAAAAAGGTGATCCAAAGGTAGCTGAGAGCACTCGTGGCATCCATGGGGACAGCTGAGCTGGACATCCAGCCCGGACACGAGCTGGAAACCTGGGAGAGGGAGGAAACCTGTGTGCTGGCCAGGCTGGGAGGTTTTGCTTTGATCCCGTGGCTTAGGAAACCCACTCCTTTCTCCTCAGCAAGCCCTTCTTTAAAAGCAGAGGTTTCCGGCTGGGATGGTCGCCTTGCAGCAGGAGGGAGGCAAAAACTGAGAAAAACAACAGCAAAAAAAACCCCAGCTGTTAATAATTTTAACCATTGATTATGATTATTCATATTTATTAATGGCGTGTTAATAATTTTAATTGTTGATATAATTATTCATGCTCATGGGTAGATTTTGAAAGGCCTCTGCAAACAAGATAATAAATGGGCTAGCAATGATAATTCCTACTGCATTGGTTAGAGACAGTCCTGACACAGGAACTTCTCTATAGGGTTGGTTGTTTTGTATTTTTCCCTCTCTTTGCCTGCCAGTGTCATGAAACAATAAACTCAAATACTTCGGTCCATCTGTCCATATCAAGAACAAAACACAAGGACAGAACAAGACCGATCCTGGTCTGCTCCTTGGAGACTTCTCTGTTAAATGGCTGCAAGGACACTTTGAGGCTGTAGGGCTCACACCACACCAAACACACAAGGACACAGTTACTGTACATGGGGAGGACTGGAAAAAGTCACCATCTGCATCACCTGATCCTCTGCATCTCCCCAGGCACTTGCAGTTTACCGTGGCCAGAGATGGGGCACGATGATCCCTAGGTCTGACCTGCTGTGGGCTTATCTCCAGAGCTGGCAGGAGATGGTGGAGCTGGCCAGGACATTCTTGGGTGGTTAAATGGGGACTCCTGCACCTTAAAACCTTTGCCAGCCTTCCCTTTCTCCTGGCCAACCCTGGGCAGCTGCAGCACTGAGAGCCTTCCACACCAACCTGCCCTCTGGAGCCAGATGCACCCCTTGACCTGGGAGGAGCCTGGAAGGGTGAGTCCTACAGGGGCATTTTCACATGTCCAGGCTGGGCTTGGTTGGAGCTTTCACAGCCAGCCCTCCAAGGCAGCAGACTCACGTCCTTATCACCGAGCTGCACCCTGTGACACCAACCTCAACGTCTCACCACAGAAATCCAGCCTTCTATTAATAAGGATGACTGGCTTGGCTGCCAACTGAAGGTGCAAGGGGCTGATAGAGGCAGCACCAGACACCCACATCCTTGCAAACTGTTGGAGGGGCAGCATACTCAGATGCAAACTGTGTGACTATGGAAATGAGAGCATGAAATCACCATGGCCTGAGACATCCCAGACACAGTAGCAGTGGAAGAGCCAGTGTAAAAGCAAGTGCTTCATCCTGGCTCACTGGCAATCTCCATGGGACTGCCCTGTGGAAAGCTGGCTGAGGTCTATGTCAGAGATGACTACCAAAACCTCTGGGTCAGGACGACTCTCCTTGGGAAACATCTGGCAGAATGTATCACCGCTGTGCTGACTCACAGATGTGTCAAGGCGTAAAGTCAAGCGAGGTGGGTAGCTCTGGAGAGTTTCTCCAGAGATCAGACTGTCTGTATCATCCTCAGGAACTGTGTGGTCTAACCAGCACCTCAGTCAGCACCAGGGAAGGGAAACCTGGTGACAGTCTGTGCATAGTGTGCAGTAGGTGAGAAGGTCAAGTTCATGGAATCAGAGGATCCCAGAATGGGTTGGAAGGGACCTCAAAGATCACCTCACATTGCACTAGACAAGGCTGCTCCAAGCCCTATCCAAGTTAACAACAAGAGAAAACACCAGGGTTGTAAATAAGAAATATGAGGTACAAGAGTGCTGGAGGCTCCCTACTGCTGGAACTCGCCTGTTTCCAGCACAAAGCAGTTTTGTTTCAAGTGTGTGAGCTTTACTGGAACATTATGTTGACTGCATACCTACCAGATCAGGCAAAACTCCCACGCAGTCTGAACTCCAGAGCATCAGGAGTTTGGAAAGGCCACGGTGAGTGGGGCTCCCAGCCCTCCCCTCATCATTGCAGCTGGCACAGACCACAACAAAGCAGCGCTGCAAATGTGTTGTGCCAGCCTCTGCTGCTGGGGGAGGTGACACAGCTCAAGACTTTCTCCTTCCTCCCAGAAGGGTCAGCTGGAAAGTGAGGCAGAGGAAAGCCCCTGACTGTGACTGAAGCATGGGGTCCAGAAAGTGATTAGTCAGGCACTGGAGCAGGCTGCCCAGGGAAATGATGGAATCACCATCCCTGGAAGGGTTCCAAAGGTGTGTGGTTGTAGTGCAAGGGGATATGACTTAGTGGTGAACATGGTGGTGCTGGGTTTACTGTGATATGTGATAATCTCAGAGGTGTCTTCCAACCCCAATAAACCCGTGATCTCCATGCCTTGGTTTGGAAATGGCCACTTGCTGTACAGATGAGTCCTTTGCCTGCTCTGTCACTCAATGAGTGGCACACTCACTTTTAATTATTCACCAGCCAAAGATCCAAAAGCGTGACACAACTAAAGAAAGTGTCACTCTGAGGATGTGATTTGCAGTCATGAGGAGCAAGTGGCAGAGCCAAGAGAAGAGCAGAGATCCATAACTTTTACTCAGTGCTGTACCCACCTCTTCAGACCTCAGTAGGGTTCAAGCAATTAGCACTAACTCTGTGCCTAAAGCTTGGCTTTGAAAGCACATAAGAAGAGTCTTTGGCTGCTCTGGCTGGCCTGTACTAGTTTGGAGTTTGCCATCTGCACGCCAAGGAATGCTAGAGCACAACATCTTTGCACCACATGTCTTTCCATCCCTTTCCTTGCCTCTGGCACAGCCTTTACAGCCAGGGCTGGGGTGAGCAGGCAGCGTGTGCGACAGGAGGGGTGTGACCTTCCACACAGCAGCAGAGAGCCCAGCAAGGCAGGGTCCCTGCTCCCAAAACGAGGTGAATGCTCTGTGGTCTCACTGTTTGATATTCACCAGCTACACTGAAAATGCTACATAGCCCAGGCCTTTGGAATCTGCTCTCCAAGTGATAGAGGACTATTGGCTTTGGTGGTGAAGTGCACTAGTCAGGACTGGGAGACGAGAGGAATTATTTTCTCTTGGTATTGCTCTGTGTCATATTGTTTGATTACAACATTTTTTTAAAATGTGTGTTTTACCCCTCCTAATCTTTGAACAACTTTGTGTTGAAACCAAAGGTCTGTATGTTATGCTACAGCATATTGCACCATGTCCAGGATCCAGATTCTGGGCATTTGCCCACCTGCCACATTGTACCACAACAAACCTGAATCCTGCTACAGACCCACCAACAGGCCAGAAAGGTGCTTGGATGTCCCCAAAGCAAAGCAACACACGCACACATATCTTCCCTAGGAGACACTGCTCCAGCAGAGCACTCAAAGCCACAGGTGTAATTGATTTTTATCACACTTCCCTTTTTAAAATCAAAAAGACACATTTTCCAAGCTGATATTCATATGGGACATATAAAAATCCTAATTCTTAAGGAGGGTCAGAAAAACAGATTGGAGGAATCAAAAGGGGGGAATTTATGCGGAATCCAGAAACACAGAGAGGCAGCAGAGAAAAGTGTTGTGCATTCAAGTGCTTAAGTCCTGCTCAACTCCATGATGACAAACAAACAAACAAACCCGTGTCTTTTTTTCTCAGCTCAGTGATTACAGCAAACCCACAGTGCCAGCTTCAGACTGGCAAGGCAACTAGCACTGCTCACAAAAACAAATTCAATGCTTTTTTTCTTTTTTTCTTTTTTCTTTTTTTTTTGCCTTTTTTTTTAATGTTGGATGATTTAATTATAATGAACTTCCACACCTATTCCCTTACCATCAGTCAAGACACTGCTATTGTTTCAGGCTTATGAAATAGCAAAATCTGGGGAATGAAGGGAAAAAATGAGGAAAGCATACTGCAGACACAGAAGAAATGAAGTCTTTTTTTTTAAAGTCACTAATTCAAATGAATGTGCAAAAAGGAAACTCAGGAAACACATGTTGCCACTATAATTATGCTCTGCTTCAGAGCTCCCACCCAGGAAAGGTGTCCCTGATGTTACCTAGGTGTCATCCAAACAAAATAGTTCCAAAACAGATACTTGACACCCCTTTTTTTCCTCTCAACTCAGCATTTCAGCTGCAAGTAAGAAATGAATGACAGTCAAAACGCCTAATCAAAAAAATAAATAAAAAGTTAATTATTAGGAGAAAGATTAACTCCTAGGATGCCTTAATGCCTGGACCCTAACCTGGCTGCCCTACTATTCTGGGCTCATGGGGATATCCAGAATGCTAATTTAGAGTTAGGGCACTAAGGGAAAAAGTCTCCTGCTTTAAAAACGGAAAACTGTTATTCAGTTATTTCTTGAACAAATACACTTCAAACAATGTGAAGGAAATGGCACTTCCCATTTATATGAGTTTACCAACAACAATCATGATGAAAAGGACAAAGACTATTTCAGGTTTGTGAGGGCTGTCTGTTATAACAAAGTGTCCCATGCTGCAGCCAGCGTAGAACTTGCAGGATCTGAGAAATTTAAATTCTCAGAAATCCACAACACAAACCACTGTTCATTATAAATGTAGTAGAGGGTTATCATGTCCCAGAGCATCATGAGAATAGTAAAATGGTTTGGGTTGGAAGGGATCCTAAAGTGCATCTCATTCCAACCCCCTGCCATGGGCAGGGACACCTTCGACTGTCCCAGGTTGCTCCAAACTCCATCCAACTTGGCCTTGGACACTTCCAGGGATCCAGGGACAGCCACAGCTTCTCTGGGCACCCTGTGCCAAGGCCTTACCATCCTCACAGGCAGGAATTCCTTCCCCTTACCCAATCTAAAGCTGCCCTCTGTCATTTTAAAGCCATTCCCCCTTGCCCTGTCACTGTAGGTCCTATTAAACTGCTCCTCTGCAGCCTCCATGAGGGTAAGTCTGCCTCTGAGGAACAAGTCAGCCCCCACTGCACATCACCCTCCTGTGAGCCCCTGTCCCCACGCAGCTCAGATCCTACACCACCAAAATTCACCTCCTGCTGGACACACAAAGGTGGGTTCTGAGCTTTTTAATGTTACTTCAAACAACAAAAAACCCCACTCCTTCAAAGCAACAGGTTGCCCTCTTTGGGGTAGATTTAAGAGGAGCAGGGCCTGCCTGCACCAGAACGTGCAACAGGCAAAGTCAGCTCTGTGCTTAACCTACGCAAATCAGAAGCAAATGTAATGATGTTAGCAGCCCATCAGCAGAGTTTGGCAGGGGTAACAACAACCATAGGCAGATAAGATAAGGCAGTAGGCTTTCAAGGTTGGGAAATAAACTATCAGGATTACCAGAGCCGTTTATAGAGACTGTTCTCCCACCCTCTTCTAAGAAACAAAACCGATCCTTTGCACTTCACCCCGAGGGAGGAAAATAGTCATTAGCTTTACATTACAAAGATACATACAATAATTGTCTCTCTAAGACCCGGCTTGCCTACCCCGAGTAGCCATGTGTGTGTACAGCTGTAGTTTTTTCCATTGTGACACAACCTACCCTTGCTGTGACCCTCTCTCATTAGGTCATTTCTAAAATGTGGCTCTCTGTGAACTGGGACCACGTTCTGCTGCTTTGCGCAGCTCCTTTTTTAGGCACTATAAATAGAAGAAACAACTTTGCCTGGTGTATTCTCCTCCGAATTATTTCGTAGGTTAAACAAACCTTTAACTGTTTCAGATAAAGCCAAGCAGAAGGTGTTTTTTCCAAACATCCCAAGCGAAGGAGTGCATTTCCTGCTTCCCTAATTCAACCTACGGCATCAGACATCTGTAACTCTGTTTACATTCCAGCCCTTCACAACTTAATACCGCTTGAAGCATCAATAATATAGGGCACATTTCTGACTGCTCTTTAGATATTTTTTTATCTCCATGGGACTTCCTGGTTTGGGATTTTGTAGTTTACAGTTTCTCACTAATAGTAACTAGCTGCAGCATTTGGCCTTAAGAGTTTACATATTATTTAACTAGATATAAGCAGCCTATTTTAATTACAGTAAAGAGCCCTGTAGAGGCCTTGTCTGTTTTTTCCCCCTCCAACTATATCAGTTGGCTTAATAAAGATATTACCACTCCCTATAAACCAGGCTGTGATCAAGCTCCTAGATATGCTAGTCTTTAATAACATACTTTTACCACTTTTAAAAAACAAGCCCTATCAGATCTTCAGGCACTCAGATGTCCATGGCTTTAATGAAGGCAGTGTGAGCTTTCTGTAGCTCACACACATTTTAGTTTCTGTGTGTGCACATTCCAGCACTTCTGAGAAAATCACTCAGCCCCCCCCCCCAAACTGAGAGTCATCTGCTCCTGTCACTGTATTACAGCTAAGCTTTGAACTGTATGGGCTGCACTCCTAGGACAAGCTCTCCTTCCCCTGGGGGATGCAGGTCATGGGCTTCCCTCTCCTCTGCATGCAGGGCCAGCAAGAGGTGTGTTCCTACAAGGAAATTCATGGGATCACAGAATGACTTGAGTTGACAGAGACCTTAAAGATCATCCCATTCCTAACACCTTTCCATGGGCAGGGACACCTTCCACTAGACCAGGTTGCCCCAAGCCCTGTCCAACCTTGGACACTTCCAGAGATCCAGGGGCAGCCACAGCTCCTCTGAGCACTCTGTGCCAGGGCCTCACCACCCTCACAGGGAAGAAGTCCTTCCCAATACCCCATCTAAACCTGCTCTCTGCCAGTTTGGAGTCATTCTTCTTGTCCTGTTACACCAGGTCCTTGTAAAGAGCCTCTTTCCAAGCTCTCTTGTAGCCCCTTTAGGCACTGTCAGAGCCTCCTTCAGGCTGAACAACCCCAACAATCCAGACTAATCCTACTATGTCATACTGTATCCCTGATATTTCTGTCCTCATCTACAGGTCCTATCTTCATATTTCTGGTGTGCTGTCACACATGCTCTCTGACCTTCATTTAGATAATTTTCCATGATTTATTCCATTCCATTTGAGAGCAAAATATATGCCCAGGGTTGGCACTATGTGCAACTAACCCTGATTCAGACCAGCCAGCATCTTGCTGCTGTGGGTGTTTCACTGAATCTTTCATTTGAAGCCAAGGTGAGATACTGAGACTTCAGTTTTCTTATTTCACTGGGCTGCTTTTTCTCTGTAAGGTGTCAAATTAGTACCTGAATGTCACCTACCAAATCTACCTCGCATATTCACAACTCTTCTAACATTTGCAAGCAACATTACTACAGAGGAAAGCTTGAGACAGCTTGATTAAGCAACTTGCCCAAGGTCATACAGGAAGTTGTAGAAGAGTTGGAAACAAAAGCCAGATCTTCTTAGCTTCTGCCCAACCCTCTCTGGAATGAAAAGGCCAAACTGCTGTGTGGAAGTATTAGCAGAGTCATAGATCTCATCCTATAAATTTTGTAATGAATTCACAGCTTAGCAAAGAAAATGCACAGAGCTCCCAGCACTGTTTTCCCAGGAAAATCGTGCAACCCCACGGTGGCAGCTGGGAAGTGTTCCCCAGGCTCTGAGTGGCACTGGCTGTGGCCACAGACCATTTGCTTACACAGAAAGCAGAAAACAGGGAACAGCAGTATCCTGCAAGGCCATTTCATACAAACTGATTCTGCCATCCTTTTTCCAGCCACTTCCCACCTCTCCAAGAAAGTGAAAAAAGTGCATCTACTGGAAAAGCTGCTGAAGTCACCCAAGAGTGAGCATGAAATCGTTCAGGATAGCAAAAGGAGCATCCAGAGTGTAACAAAGGGGGTATTTATGTCTATACTTCTCCCTGTCTGTGGTGATAGCCACAGGAACAAACAATAGCCTTGGCCCCTTGGCTGCAAACGGTTCGCTGCAGAGGCCCAATTAAGTCGTGGAAAGTCTAAACACAGGCACAGGAATCCGCTAACGCGGACAGATCCGTACAATAGGGTCTCATCCTGGCTCTGCCCTGCTCCTGCTGGAGAGCCCCCCACCACCAGCCAGGCTCTTCCCATGGAGAGGTGCTGTTCCACCTCAAAGCCCAACTCAAATGTGCGCAGTTCCACTCCCTTTGGGGAGGATTCTGGCTCCAGGCAGTGTCAGACTCATGCCCAGCTGCGTGATGAGTTGGGTGATCTCAGGCTCGCTAGCACCCAACCAACCACACATGTGTGCACACACAGGCAAAGGGCAGCTTCAGAGAGATCTCCCTCCCCAAATCTCCATCAGGTTCAGGGCCTGCTGACACAAACACTTCAAACAGCCCAGGCAGCCTCAAGAGCAATGCCAAGAGCAGATAGAGGCTTCGACATTGTCTCGGTACACAGGATGCCGGCCTGACATCATTTAGCGGAGACAATGCTCGCCCTCTTTCTTTGGGAACCACGTAAAAAAACTTGGCCGAATTTAAAACGACTTCAAAGACACATTTCTGTGCCAGCCAGGATGCATCAAAGTTGGGAAAGGAACGACCCAATTCACCTGATCCAGGGAGCTGATAGAGAAGCGCGGGGAAGCAGCTTTTATCGATGTACCTTCCCAGCACTTCCTTCCTGCCCCCGATGCTATTTAAACCCCTTGCCTACCTCCAGCCAGACCTGCCCATTCTCCGCTCTAAGGAGGAGAAAGGAAAAAGCAAAGGGAAGCCCTAAAAAAAGGCGTCCCTGCAAATTTCTGTGCAGTTACCGGGCAGTCATATCCTTCTGCTTTCCCCTGAAAAATCAAGTATCACCTTATCGTTTCCTCACCAAGATTAACTCCTGCTTCCTGAGGAGTATTTCTGAGGTAGAAAGCAGAGGTGGTGGAAAAAAAAAAAAAAATAAAAATAAGGAGGGGGGGAAGCTGAAAAGCCCAATCTGTCAAGCTGCGTTTTAGAAGAAAGGAAAGCTGAAAAGTGAACGTATTTAACATGAGCTATTTCCTGCACTCAGGAGGGAAGAAAGCATGCTACTAACTGTGTGCATGAGGAGATCTGCACTAGTGTTATCTCTGACCTGCAGCTTAGCCCTTGTGTCTCAGCTGCCAAAAAGCTCCTATTCAACGTTATGCTGAGTTCATCAATGCTCCACGTGTCAGGATCCTAACAGGAAAAAGCAGGACAGACAGTCACTCTATTCAACTGCCTGGGGACCCCATGACAACTAAAATCCCCTTGCAGACTGTCCATATCAACCTACGGCAGGTCAGAGCGCGTAACCCCTCCAGAACCGCAAGCCCGGGCCCACACCCTTTCCCCTTGTCAACATTGTCACTTTAAAACAGCCCATCTAGCCTTATCACCAAACCTGGAGTAAGTATGACAATTAAGATGGATTGCAAAGCCTGCATGCGCTTTACAATTAACAATAACTTGGCAGCGTGTCCCACGCAACTGTTGGGTGGTATGGCAAGAACTTTATCCCTGCTTAGTACTGCATTAGCATATTTAGTAGGCTGCAAGACATAATTCCTCAGATATGAACATATTTTTGTCTTTTCAAAAAATCTGCAATTAAGCCATAACGTGCAGGCAGTGTGCAGCCGGCGGTAAACTTTGGTATTAGGGGGACTGTGCTGAAACGGCCCTTTCTGACCTTATGTCAATTATCTATTTAATAAGGAATACATTCAATTAAAAAAAAAAATTGTCCTAACAGGGTGTTTGCTAGGAAGCAACAATATTCCAAAAACTACAGCTGATATTCAGCCCTGCATTTCCTGTGAAGAGCAGGGTGCTTGAGAGGGTCTGGGGGCAGGTATTTGAAAGCAGGGGCATTTTGTTGGGGGAGCTGTCTCAATTTTTGGTTTAGAAAAGGCAAACTCTTTCTTTCTGCTATGAATTTTTAAATTCATAGGGTTAATTAATTGTTTGTGTAAAAGAAATAAGCCCTACTTAAGCACCATCTTTCTCTGTGTGTTGTGTAGCTCTTTTTTTTTCCTGTCTAGGATTCTCATGTTTATAGGTAAATTAACAGTCTTCTGAAGTAATTAAATGCATTTGAGGAGCAGTTATTTAGCATGGCCTAACTTTATCGATTTCCTCCATGCTGCACAAGACACTCTCAACCCCACTAAGCTTTTTAAGTCTGTTTACGGTGTACATTTATCTAGAAAATCTGATCAGGTGGGAGGGGGGAGGCAAAGATCTTGCCTCGATAACCCGGACATTGTCCCCCTTGACATCTGTGTAGCTGGTGGACAGGATATCCTGCCAAATGCAAGAAGACAACTGCGTGACCCACCTTGGGCGAGAGGCACCGCGGGCTGATGCGAGCACAGCGGGATCGGGTGCTGCCTCTCCCCGCCCGGAGCCGCATCCTCGGCGCACAAAGAGCAGCCAGAGAGCCTCTGCAAAAAAAAGGGAAAAAAAAAAAAAAAAGCCAGGGGCAGGCAGAGTAAGTGGATAAATAAATAAATAACTCAGTTTAGGTGAGTAGCACGCGTTCAGTAAGGGGAGGCAGATGAGGGGGCAACAAATGCAATTCAGCAGACAAAGTCTTTCTTCATAAACCCGGCAGAGGAACGGATTAAACCACCTGGCAATCTTGGCAGGAAAAAAAGAAAATCTCAGGCGGTGACAAAACCAAACAGGTGGAACAGGTATAAAACTTTTGCTTCCCAATAATACCCCTCTCTTCCCTGGAATGCTTGGACAGGTGCAGAAGTTCAAGTTACAGCGTGGAAGTGGCAAATAAATACACAGCATTAGTGCCTGACGTGCTCGGCGAGCAACCGGGGATGTTAATAACTGGCAAGGTACACTAATCTCTGATTGCAACATTTGGTTTACCTTAATCTGGAGGGACAGCTGTATTAAAGAGGGAATTATACTAATCAGTTCAAGGCCCTTGCATATAAAACTTCCCATTAGGCTTAAAGTACAACAGCTTACGCTCATTCTCTAGGAGCCTTACATCTGGTTCTGAATAAGGCTGTCTCTCATTTGCAAGGTACAAACCGAAAACAAGGGAGGGGGGAGCTGACAGTTGCTGGAGGATGGTTGATAGAAGAACAAGCTACTAATTCTTTGAAATTTTTTACAGCGCAAAACTGGCTGTAAGGCATCTTAATACTAAAAAAACAGGCATGTGTTATCAACCCTAGGCCATTTTTTCCTGTTACCGGAGGTGACCAACATAAAATAAAATTGATGATGTCAGTCAAAAACAGCTAAGCACAAAGCTTGGCTTTGTTATCTTAAGTCAGAAGGTATGATAGGCCATGCCATATGGCTGTAATCCTCCTATATCTCCCATCACCTAACAGGCAACCTTCATGTAGCATGACCTTATTTGGCTGGTCTCAGGTTAGGGCTGCCCAAAGGGGATTTTTCTGTTTCTGCTATATCCAAAGGTTTATGTTGATTTTTTTTTCTCTCTTTTTTTTTTCCTTTTTTTTTTTTTTTTGAGCCCTGCAAACTATAAATCCGACTGATTACTCTGCACTCTTTTGCTTGACTGAGCCTTTACAATCAGACATCCCCGTTAACAATAAGCTCCTAATGAATCAAACATCTATGGCATTAGTTTCACCTAGCTGCCTCTTTCCCATGCACTGCAGCTCTTTGTCAGACCTGGCTTGATGAGAAAAGCTAGTGACACTTGGTGCACCTATTGATAAACAATTCAGTAATGAGGGGCATAACAAAAATTACCTAAAACAACCTGATTAAAAATGACAGGCAAAGGGTACTACAGAGCTTTGCAGTTAAGGTAACTCCCGTATATTGGGAGAGATGGAAAAATAATTAGGTGCAACACAACTTGCTTTAAAATTACCCATTTTGGCACTTTTCTCTCCCCCCGCCCCTATTTTTTCTGGAGGGGGACTAGGAGTCTAATGGGTGTTAAGAGGAAAATGTTCCGTCATAGTTTATAAGAGATTCATCTTTTTTCAGAAAATTTGCAACTCAATAAGCTTTTTCTCTCTCCTTTTTGAAGCAGCACATTAATGGCAAAATGTATTGCTATTTGCAATCCAACTTTCTATCCATAGCAAATTCCTATATTATAACTCAGCATTTTACTTCCTTTGTTTAAATATTGGTTTTGTTGGTTAAGAGAACATGTGGGCTGTAAACAAAGGATAAATAAGCTGTGAAAATAAAAGCAGGCTCCAAGGAATAAATAAGAACAAAATGGAAAAGGCTGCACCGGGCTCCTGCGATGAACACAGGGATCTCTTTGTGAGAGGGGAAAAAAATGTGTTAAAAGGGCACATACTGCAACTCTGAGGCAAACTTTGAAATGGAAGTGTGGAAGCATAAGAGCATTTGATTCCAAATCAGCAATGTGTGGGTTTGCATTTGCGTAGCAGCATGTTGGGAGGGTTTCAATCAGTGCACAGATGCACTTGAAAATCAAATATGGACATGGGGAATGTTTTTGGATATAGCAAATGAGGACTGATGACATGTTTACACTTTGCACATGGATCCAGTACAAAACCATACCCTGCAAAGAAACAATAACCACCATTTGCTGCTTTTCAGGGCTGGAACAAAATGGTGGCAAAGGAAGGGAATACAGGGGAGTGTCTATTCCCACCTGGGAGAGGGCTGCACCAATTCCCTGCCTCTGGGCTCATTTTGCTCATCTCTCACTTGAGAAAGGGACTTTTAAAGGAATATTGAAAAAATATAAAGGCACATCGGCTTGAAAAACAACAGCGTGAGAGGAAAAGGGAAGAAAAGGCAAGTTTCAAACATCAGTGATGCCTTTCTATGCTGTCAAAATATTTTCTTTACAGAAGAATTAAAATTATAGTTGGAATGTTGCTGGAATGAAATAGGGAATAATCGTAAGCAAATGCACTTTCATCATCTCCAATGGAAAATTGCCATCTTGACACTATTTCACTATCTGTCTCTATATATCCATAAAGAAGAAATTCCTGGCTTATAAATAACATATCCCAAGTTAGGCTGAGTTGTTAATGAAAGTTTATCAAGATGGCAAAACTTTTTTAAAAAGGAAATAGTAGTTGCAGGCAATTGCATCTGACCAGACTATAATGTATCCCTCTGGAAGCAGCTCCAGCTCACAGTATGAAGTAATCGTTTGTGAATGTTTTCCAAACTGTGATGCATATTTTACATTTTAAAGAAAGAGACAAAAGTTAGCTATCTATCACAACAGGGAAAAACATCTGTTCTACACTTTCTCCCAATCAGACATAAAAGAAATGCACATGAACTAATACCCTGAGCTTTTAACTTTTTATGAAGAGTTCATTTCAAACTTTTAAGAGGGTATCATTTCAGTTCAAATAGCCCTTCAGACATTTGACTTCTGCTACTGATTATTAGTAATAATAATCCCATTTTTCCTTACACTTTCCAGCATGAATTCAGAATGTCAAAGCTAATTTTCTCATCAGCCTCGGGCTTTTTTAAAACGTTGCAAACTTGAGATTTCTGGTCTCTGCTCACACACTTGGGGTTTGCCACAGCATGGGATTAGAGCATCCAGCCTCCACAACTGTGTCTGGGCTCAACATTTGTCCAACTGAGACCCAAAAGCTGGATTTTTACAGAAGTACCTGAATCTGAGATCTCTTGGCCCTTTTTCTGGCACTTGTCCAGTCTGAAGCCCATGGTTTTGTCTTGGTGGCTTTAGGAACTCACTGGCATTTTGAATAGAATGAAAATGGACTTATCTGTGAAGTCAAGCTACAGTTTTCATGAGAAATTTGTAGAATTAAGACATTATATAGTAAGATGAGACATTCAAACCATTAAATTTTAACACCTTCTTCTCTGCATGTTGCTAGAGAGATTCAAAATTACACTTTGCACCACACTGTCCTATCTGATGTCCTGAAATGATAGAAAAGAGCTCCAGTGTGAAGCCATTCCCCCTTTTCCTGTCACTCTGTGACCTCATCCAAAGTCCCTCCTCCAGCTCTGTTGTAGCCCTTTAAGTACTGGAAGGTACCTGTGACCAATCAGTGATCACAGACACAATACATCTATCACATTTCTTCAGCCCTATTCTTCAAACTACTATTTTCTGGGCATATCCTCCTTTCCCTAAAGGATTTAGGAAAAAAGCAAAGCAAACTCCAGCCAGTGGTGCCTCCTTACATTACAAGCTCAGTGAGAGGTGCATCTAATGATGGCTTCCTTCAGATTTAGCTTCAGCCCCCCTGCCATGTTATCTTGTCCAGTGTTTGTACATCCAACAGCAAAAGGAGGAACATGTTAAATGTCCAGAAATAAAAGTTACAAGAGATTAATACCACCAGCCTTATAAAACCATACAAACCATATTTAGGAAAGTAATTTCTGAGTTGTTTCCATGATTTTCTAGTACAGAGTAAGGCATTTCCATTTGTGTCTCAGATAAAAATACAAAGTCTCATTTCCTGCTGATAGCCAACAAGAAATGCATTTGTGCTTTGGAAGCCCTTTGATACACCACCTTTTTTACTTGGGAAAGGAACAGACAGTCCAGTTGCTATAAATTTATCATGATTTCCAACTGATAGAAGTCTGTGTAGTGCCATGGATGTCACCCTGAGTGGAAGGTAACACGTTACCCTTCCAGTCATACACGGAGCCAGAACTGACACCACGGAGCGAGGGCTGAGCTGGTGGATGCCAACACTACCTCCATCATCACAGGACAAAATAACACATGAAATAATTCTATCACCTTCCCTCCTTCAGCTTTTGAACATGAGTCTATTTGATATTAGAGCCAACTTAGTCAACTCACTGTAAGGGCACTCTTATATAAGAAAGCAAAAACTCATTGAATTCATAATTCAGCTTCAGCTGGTTCTGATGTTCAGTGGGCAGACATGAGCTCAGCTGTTTGCCTCAACAGAACAAACTTCATTTCCATTGACAGTAAATTTGGTCTTTACTTCTCATTTTGGGAGACAATCTTGAAAAACAACTTGCACCAGGATGATATTTTTATTTGTTTTCCCCCTCTTTCTGAAAAGTTCATTGGAATAGACTCTTATGTGCCTACACAGTAAGGCCAAGGTTGAAATTAAAACAAAAAAGGGAGACAAGATATCAAAAAATTTAATTTCCAGTTTTAGTTTTAAAACTGTTTGTTTTACAGTGAAGCCTGAAACATGCCACCAGTATTAGGGCTAGGTTCTTTAATGCTACAGGTGAGCCAGATTGTGAACCAGCTAAATACTGAAATTCATTTAGGATGTGACACCCAGAGCAGTGAGGTTGGTCCCCTAGAACCATCTTACCATCAGAAATGTATTCAAAGGGTATTCTTACCTTCTCTAATATTTATCAGATAAAAATAAAATCTGTGGAGCTTCAGCTGCCCCATAGTTAATGGCAAAGTTATATTTATTTTTTAGCACTTGAAGATCTGGCCTGATTAAATAAAACAGCCAATTAGGAAAGACTACAAATTTATGTAAGCCATACAGTCAGTATGTTCTCCCTATCACCACAGAGACCAGATTTTTCCCATCACAGGTCTTTAGTTCAACACTTGCTCAAAATTCCAAATTTGAGAAGTGCCACAATTTTGAAAGACTTTCCTGAAAGCCAGGCACTGGGAATTTAGGGGCCTTTCCTCAGGGCAACATCTTATTTGGATCAGGAGATCATTTTCCTTCCCTGCTCTTGAAAAACATTTTGCTATTCACTCGGTGTGTCCTATTAGCAGAAAATAGAGAAAGTTCTGATGCATCATAGCACGCATCTGAAATTCTAATTAACAAGAAGTCATCTGTAGTTGTCCAACATCATATTATTAATTCACAAAGCAATAAAGGGATATATTTCAGACTGAATGAGAAAATAGGTACTGAATGGGGTCAGAGTATTTCACTACACATAATTTGTCATGATCTTTAACTGTTTCGAAGCTGCAGAAGTCAAGTTGTACAATGCCTTACAGTGAATAGAATTTCTCACCTACATAAAGCAGTTACACCACTATGATTTACTCTTGTGAACTTAAAACCTGAGTAAGTTCTAAATCTATATAACCCAGGGTTGCATAAGGAAGTATATTTTTTACTGCAAATATGTAGAACTTTTGCCCTTTTTGTATTTTTGAGGAAGAAAGGGCTCTTCTAGGGCCACTGTAATATACAACATATATAATACATAACATGTTTTTGGCATTATGACCAATACATAAATTAATTTGTTTAAAAATTATATTCAATAACAGGAATGGTGGTTTTGACAAATAAAAAAAGCTCATCTCAGTTAAATTCTAACCAATTTTACACTACAAAAGTCTTAAAAAGACCTTTTTTTAATTTATCCTACACCCTGAAAATGCAGGTTTTTCAAAATTCATGGTCAATGAGTAAAGCTTTCTTCTTCCTGCTTGTTTAAAAAACTTAACTTCATGGTAAAGTATGGGAAAACCCAGGATGATTCATGCATTCATCCATTACTTTTCCAGCAAGAGGTCTCTCAGTTACTAGAATTTTTTACTATTAGTACTCTGAGAGTGCTTTAAATGCGAACTTGTAAAGGGAAAGTAAAAACAAATCAAAGTTAATCTTGACTGGCTGGGAAAAAATGCTTAAATCAATATGGCAATGGCTCATCTACTCGTCATTTAGCCATTACCTGGGAGACAAGGACCTCCTGCTATAGCAGATATTTATTTTTATTACAGATTTACCACTGCCTCAGTTCTGCAGACCCATACGAAGCCAAAGCCATTCCAGTCTTGCCCTGTCACACTGTTTACTCCTCATATTTTATTTATCCCTGTTTGCTCTTTACATTGGCTACAGAGATAAACACATACAAATATTGTGATGTTCAGCAAGTTTAGTGCAACGAGAGAGGGCAAAAGCCATCATCTCCCATTTATAGCATCGTGGAGAGAAACAACACCATAATTCTCGTAAAGAAAAGCCTTTTAATATAAGATTTTGCTTTATTTTAAACATTACCTTGAAGAGCAACTCTGCAAAGTTTAGAAATATTTTGAAGTGTTTCTTCACCCCATGTAAAAGTCAGGTTAAAACATGTTCCCAGTACAATTTTACAGGTAGAAACCTCATTGTCAGGTGTTCAACATACAAAAGGCTTAAGAACATCAGGGTTATGATTAAGGAAAGGACACTTTGGGGATCCTATGGACACACAGGGCCTGATACTTACATCCTGCTGGCATGAAGAGACATGTTAAATCTGTTCAAGTCAGTGGTGTTTGACCAGGGATCAGAATCAGAGCTGTGATCTATGTGTGTGACTTTTACTGGAAGCTGCAAAACTTCCACAGAAAAGTAACCCCTGGGGGCTTTAGGCAAAGCACATCTGAGCAGCAAAGGCTACTTGGTAATTGTGACAAAGCAAAGTGTTTCATTCTGGTCCCTGAACTGGAACAGATGACTTTTTCTTCTTTTAAGGAGATGAGAGTAAAAAGGGAGCCAATCCAATCTCTGGAAGAAAAGCCTACGATGCAACCTCAAAATAAATACACTTATTTGCATATACAAACACTATATGTACCCACTAATATCCCTTCCTCAAACCGTGAGGAATATCACATATGCTACAGCTCACACCAACCAGAATAATGAGGGAGGTGTTGGATTTTGATATTTTTATAAGTTCATCTAACTCTACAGTCGAAGCAACTCTAGGTTCATCGGAGCTATCACATAAGAAAAAGGGACTTATCACAAACAAGATTGTTTAATCATCAGCTGCCTTAACTTCAGTCCTCTCTCCGACCTGCATGTCTCCAGTCTGTGTCACAGTCTGTATTGCAGCCTAATCACACAGAAAGGCAAACTCTGAACAGCTACTGTCACCTCCCTCTCTCTTTTCCTTTCCCAGCAGGTTAAACGTGGAAAATGCTAAAAATCTCCTGGGAGTGAGTCTAAAAATGAAGTGTAAATAGGTACGGGGGGAAAAAAAAAACCTATGAGAAAAAGTGTTATGGAAGGTGCCTGAATGGCAAAGTGCAAAGGGTGACAAGAAGAAAATTGTGATGGCACACAAAAGGCGAGGGAACAAGAAAGATGCGATACAATAGATAGCTGGTGAGAGCCTATCCACTGCCTGGTCGCTCCTGTTCCTCCCCCTCAATACCTTCATTTTTTTTTTTTTTTTTTTGTTATGATAAAGGACATTCATGATCAGTAACAATGTTATAATGATAGTAAATGCGGGATTTAAGGTATATAAAACCTTCAGCCAACATTAGAAAGCCACCAAGGGGGAGTTACCTTGCACGAGGTTCTATTTAGTGATGGCTCCACTCTTTCACTCCCTGACTGCAAATCAGCATTTTTAGTGGACAATAGGCTCAGCAGTGGCCTTATGATTGCCTCTTTTCAAATGGAAATGGCTATCCTAACTCCTCTGCCAGGTTTTTCTTACTATAGCACAAAGTGCAGTTTACAAGGCTCTAAGGGGGAAAAAAAAAATCTTAGCTGAATATCTTTTTTTATTCGACAAACTGACATGTAAATTACCCTTTAAGTGCTCCACTCTAGGGCTCTGATCATCTCCTAATTGTCACAGTCAATTGTAGCCAACAGTCTCTTCAATCCCAAGCGCTTTGACAACAAGCATAAGGATCAAAGCAGAATCAGCTCCCTTCAATATCCTTCTGTTTAGGATGCTACAAAAAGCCTGAAAAAGAAAGGTGTAAGGGCATTAGTGGAGAAGGAACTGAGAGGAGAAAGTACTATACCAGTCATTTTCTTCTTCACTAATATTATATATCCTTATATACTCTGTTATCCCGTGTTCAGCATGAGTACATAAACATCCCAGATAATAAATATGGTTTAAAACCACTCGCGTCTATTACTACCTTAAAATGAATGCATAATGCATTTCTGCTGCTTCCTGCATGCCTCCCTCCAACTTTCCCTTCAACTCTGGGAATGAATGTAACACAAATTATTTTTTAAGCTTTATTTTTTTTTTTTTTTCCCAACTCAGTGTCTTCCAGGATGATCTGGGCTGCAAACCAGCCTACCCAGATGAAAACCCATCCCAAGCTGTATTCACAGGGTCAGTATGACTGAGACATGAAGCAGGTTGTTTGTGTTTCTGCCTTTGCTTTCTGAAGCGCCTATAACCCAAGGTCAGGCATAGGCTGGAGGAAAACCCTCTCATTCAGCTGGAGTCCAGCTCTGAGAACAGCCAGTTTCAGTCACATCCAAAACGACTGGGAAGAAAGACAAGAATAAATTCAGCAGTTCTCAAAGCCTGCCCAGGGGGGGAAAAAAAAAATATTTCCTGTAATTCTGAAGGGAGATTCACCTTTTATTGTATTCCAGCCCACTTTAAATCAGCTCCACGCTACATTGCTGAAATTTTTGTACTGGCTGGCTGTGTTTGATGACACGAGCTTGCTCGCTCTGAAATTCGCTTTTATACCCTCAGTGCCTCGCAGACGCCTTGTTGGAGTCGTGTTTCCAGGGAATGGGAGTAAGGCAGAGCTATTCTGAGTCACATTTTTACTTCAAGACTTGTGCGTCTTCACAAACGCAGCGGTGACTCCCACAGAGGCTCGCAAGCAGCTTCTGCCACACGGGCTGCAGGGGAGGAACTGCACGGTTGCTGCAGGAGAAGTGCTGCTGGAGGGGGAGAAAGCCTGCAGGAGGCCAGGGAGGGAAGCTGGGGATGTGCCACAGGCATCTCCAAATGGATAACCAGGCTCTGCAGGGTTAGGCAACCGGAGCCTCTCCAGTGATCTTGCCACCACAGAGAAAGCAAGGAGGAGACTTCACCCATTTTTCCTGGAGCTCTGTCTCTCCTATTCCTGAAAAAGATACAGGTTAAATCCCTCAAGTAAAACAAAATGGGAATTCGGAGGCCAAAAGCTGTTTGCTCCTTCATAAGAAATTAACTCACTCCTTACAGCTGTTTTGAAGGAGCTTAACATTTCTTGAAGCTGATGCATTTTATCCATTGTCTCACATGACACTGAAGGAATGCTTGGACGAGGCATTTGGATGAGCATCACAACCTGCTGCCCTCATCATACTTTCCACACCCAAAGTCTATGTAGAAGATGAGCTGAGTCAGATTTACAAACCAGCAGAAAACCAGGCACTTGTTTAACAGCACACCAAGACAAGAGTTTAAGGTAGGGCTCCCTGAGCCATCACCTACAACACACTCCCCAAAGACCATAAGGTTTAAGATGCAAACAATAACCCTATTTTTACATAGAGAACACTCTGAGTTTATAGGAAAGATACAGCAGAGATACAACAAGGCTTCCTACAGAGCTGCCTCTTCACCCAAATGTGGATAATACAAAGGTACAAACACTGGTGAGAGAGTGTTCTTAATAATGAATAGGAATAAGAAGTCAAAATTTCTCATGGGAAAGATATTCCAAAAAATGATGAGTGGGAAACATCAAAAGCACTCATTTGAGTGATGTCAAAATAATATAGAAGGTTGATCTAATATATAATTTAAAATAAATACAAACCCAAAATTACAAAACTGAATTGAAACATTTGTCTTGTCAAGCTGTTTTGTTTCCATAATATCAAAGGGAAATATTTTAACTCTTTCTGACCAAAAATTTTACTGAAAAAAACGCATGCTCTGAAGAAAAATTTCCAACTTAGTGCAACACAACAAATTTGCAAATATTTTTCAGCCTTGTATAAAGATCAATATCTTCACCTAAATTCTGACATGACTCCAGTTATTAGCAAATTTGTGGCTATTTAGGTCACTAAAATTAACTTGAAGTATATTTTCACCTCCTCATTCACACACAAGAGGAACCACAAGCCAAGAAAAAGCTGAAAAGTCCCCTGGATTGTAATTCATTAATATTATTATTAATATTATTATTTATTTATACAACAGAAGCATTTACAAATGATAAGGCAGTGAACATATCCTGGACTATTTTCTCACCTTTCTTGAAAACACATCCAAAGAGTTGTTCCATAAAATGGTTGGTTCCAAGCTCAGCCAGTGGAGTTGTTGCTGATAGACTCCAAAAAGCTGAGTAGCACAGAAATCCTGGACATTTTTCTTGTTTCCAGTTGGTAAATCACAATAAAGAAGGTTAAGACAATGTTCTTTCCCTACCAGAATATTTTTGTGGAGATAATTGCTATAGTTTGCTAAGTAGAGATTTCATTATTCTGGTAATAGAGGGTCCATATGACAATGAATAGAAGTAGATAAGCTCAGTGAGAGGGTTTTTCCTTAAAATAAGGGACACATTATGGAAAAAGTTGAAAAAAAAGTTGCCCTATCACAAAATATATTCTTTTTTTCAACACACAGAACAGCAGTACAGATGTTCGATGCACTGAGCCATTTGTTGCTCATGACCATTTCATTATACTCCAGAGCTGCACTTTATTACAGGTGATTAACAATTGTTTTGCACGACTGAAATGAGGAGAAAAAGGCCATGATGCCACTTGTGCACTGGAGCATCCTGCAGGAAAGTGGCTTCCCCAATGCCTCCCATAAGTTGTGGGTGTGCTGGGGAGCACAGGGATTCCTCTGGATGTGGAACCCCAAAAAGGGAGCACAGAATGCTGCTCAGAGCTCCTGAGAGGATTCTGGTGCCCTTTCCTACAGACTCCAACATAACCCCCAGTCTGGTTGTAAAGGAGGGGAATAATAGTGCCCATTGTGCTGCTGACATTTCTCTGGGAGGGGGTGGCTCTTCACTAAGCAGTTGTGTTTCCTTATTTAGTTCTCAGCCACAAGCACGGATTTTTGCAGCCCTTTTGTTTTTTGTGTGTGTGCTTCTAGAATGTAACAGGATGAAAAGTTACATTTTGGAAGCCTTGGAGACAGTCAAAGCACGTGGACTGATGTGATATGAAAGTCCGTGGCCACAGGACCACTTCAGGACTCTTGCAAGGCTCCTGTTACAACTCTTAAATTACTGATGATTAACTGATGTGCTCTGGTCATTAAATCCTTGTTCAACTCAGCCTTTCAGGAAACAAAGACAAACTGTTTCCCTCTGGGATGCCTTGCAGGGGTCCGTGCTGAGTTTGCTAAGAATGTACACGAAGTCATTACCTCTGTAATGGCCAGAGCCAGGTGAAGAGCCTTCAGAAGACCTCAGGAAGCCACGGGCTTACACCTCAGCTGGGATTTCTTTTAAGCAGCTCACATGCCCCTTTCTAAGAGATTATTTGTAGCTGGTAGTCAGGATGGGTTGGTGATAACAGCTCCTTCTGTGCAAAGGCTGAGGTTCAAGCCAGCAATAACAGGACTTGTACCAAAGGAGTCAAATCCTACACGATTCCTTGCTCTTGGGGAGAAGAGGCATTTTTGGGGTGTCTTCATAGCTCATTAGCACAGTTTCTACTGCAGTTAGCTCCACTGCACAGCTCCCACTCCAGCCACATCCTCCTAAGCCCAGGAAAACATTCCAAAGCTATTTTACAGAAGTGGACGTAGAAGCTCTTTTAACAGTGGGATCCAAGTCTATTAAAAGCTAATGATATGTGCTGTCCAGAGAGCTCACCAAAGTCATGAAAAACTGGTGTCAGAGCCAGGGCCACGCCACAGCAGCTCCCAGGGCCTAATCTCTGCTCAGGCAGTTTGGTATCACAGGGACCTTCCTGCTTTTAACTCCTGAGAGGTCACCTCCAGGCAGCTGAACACACACCGAGGATGTCCTGCTCCCTTCCAGGCTCCTGTGTGACAAAACCCAGAACAAGGGCATCATTCACAGGCACTGCCATTGGAACTGCAAAGAAAGCTGTTTCAAATAACAACCAGGGAGTCAGAAAAACTCATGTCTAACCACATGTCTGCTGAGAAGAATATTACGCAGCATTTATCAGCGCCGACAGGAGCTTGCCCCACAAAACTGGTTTCAATGTAGGAGTTTAAGTATATGGCAACTGAGAGAGGGAAGGTAGACCCTGTTTTACACAGGGAGAATTTCTATCTGTTACTAAGCTGCAATTTTAATTGACATTAAGCAAGAAGAACCACAAGAATAGAGCAAGTGCCCATTTCTCACAGCACATCTAGCTTGTGTAGAGTTGCTCAGGGCTCATATACCACCAGTTTAGAAACATGTGTAATTGCTTATGGTCAGCATCAAGGCACTGCCAGATCACACATTAAACAGATAACCACTATTATTATGAGAGCAACTTCCTTGACCTCATATTTTGGTCTGGCTCTGAATTCCTGTCCTTTACCAGTTTGGTTTGTTGCATTTTGCCAGCCTTTTGCCTCTACATGTCATTTTCTGCTCCTGTAAGTGACCGGTGCAGTGGAGAGCTCACTCTAAAAATGCATATTTGAGCACATGAATAGAATAAATTCAAGAAATATGATCACAGTTGCTCCTCTAATGTTTTTATAAACACAGAGTCTCTGCTTTTTTATTATAGTTAAGGTACAGTGTGTTATTTGGCAGAGGAATCTGACTTGAAAATGTAAAAGGTTCAGGCAACCACACATTTGGAAGTAGAAATCTTTCCTTAAAACAAGGCTCTGGTGTTTAAACATAGCAAAATTTCTGGAAACTTCAGTTTCTCAAAGTCTGCCAAAGCTCCAGTCACATGTAACATATTCTTGGGGCTTACATATAATGCTTCAAGTAATAAACAACATCTTGTTTAGAGCAAGATGGGGAAAAAAAGGGGAAAACATTCATTAGGAGTCAAAGCTCTACACCAGTACTGAAAACAAAGCAAGTCTCTTGCTTTGTTTGGAAGCTCAGAATAACTTTTATAATGGATTAAAAAAAGATTCGAGTTCTCTTCACACCTCTAAATATTGCAGTTAAAATTGTAGGTTAAGTTCTTACAGTAATTAAATAAAATATTCTATAAAAGAAATAAAATACACTCACTGAAGCGCACTCATGTTTTCAGCAACAGAAAGAAAAGTTCTGATCATCCTAATTGGGTAACAGGATGAGTTACACACTGTACATAACTATAGGTCATCAGTAGCCCTTCAGTGCTCCCTGTACAATTCATTTATCGTGCATTTTTTATTCAGGAACAAGGCTGGATTTAAAAAAAAAATAAGTTGCTTCCATACGAAGGCTCATCGTGCAGAATATTCACAGTTTAAATTTATGCACAGTCATCTCTACTAGTCAGACACCATTTCAGTCCTCTCATCAGAATGCACATTAACAGAATGAATTTGAGATACAGAAATAGCACACCACAGCCAGGCTTGGAGTATGGGCCCTAATACCTACCTCACTGGGATCTAGTCAGGTTTAATTAATTAATGCTTATGAAGCACTATGAGCTCCTCAGATCATCACTTCAATTCATTATCACCCCCATTTGTTTTGTGTCCCACTTCCCCCCTTAATTCAACAGTGAATTTCTTTTGGAAAGTGTTGCATTTATAGAGTAATGAACAGATGAAAGAGGTTGGAGTGATTCCACAGGAGTATAAAAGGGAGCAGGAATCCTTCCCCTTCCTTCCTGCTTGAGTCATTTAGCATCAGGTCTGAGAGGAGCATGAAGCTTCAGGATGTGTAATGCTCTTCTAGGAGTCACCCCTGACCAAAACCGTGTCAAAATGCACCAGAAAATGATGAATGTAAGGATTTAACGTTAGAACAATTGGTTTTAGTCTGGGAACTTTCCCTGCTTGCATTTATGTTAATTAAAGATGGGCATGAGCCACAATGCTCAAGGGGGTGTGGATGCAGGCACTTGGTTCTTCCCTCATCTCTAATAATTATTAGATACATTGGATGGAAATAGTTGGAAAGAAAATCAATAAGAGAATGAATCAAGAAAATGAATGGCAATTTCAAATACTTACAAGTATAGGATTTCACTCAAGGCCAAGACAAGATAAAATTAGTAGTCTGCATTAAAACAAAACAAAATACAGTTTGATCAAACTTCCATTCAGTGGAATCTTCTTTAAGGACTTCAGATTTTGTCATTGAATAATTTGGGTTACAGAACTTAACGGGGAAGAAAAGAAAGATTGTCTGGTGGAACTCCAAGGTTGCTATAGGCTTTCCAGAGAGAAACCAGATTAAAACAAAAAAATTACTGGTGGAAGAAAAGCTGATAAAGAAGACTAGAATTTGATAATGGAGGAATTTAATTATTCAGGTATTGATTGCAATGATAACTATGTGGAAGCTAACAAAGTTTGTTTGTAGCAGCAATGCTATTAGTCCAGTAACTGAGCCCTGTGCTTGGAGCTGGGCATGTGTGCTGTTATAAAATTAATTTTAATTATAAAATTTAACTTTAATCACATTTCATGTCAATATAAGTTTAAAAGTTAATGATAGAGAGTTCAAACTTCACTATGATAAAGATCCTCATAGATTTAAAGGATAAATCAATGGAAAACATTCTTATCAAGAAAAGCTTGGGAGATTCACAAAGTGAATGGACTTGGATCAAAAGAACAATTAAAGCTCAAATATGCTGTTATTATTCATTTGAAGAGAAAATCTCACTAAAAACAAAGGAATTGATACATTCAATGGTGAGGGAAAATGTGACAATATACAATAGTGGCAGTCTGAGAGTTGTGAACCAGGGAAAAGCAAATATGCTTTAGTGTGGCGTATTTTGTGGTTATTCTGATTAAAAAATTCTTCCTACTGGACTTCAAAGTTAGGATCTCATCTATGAGTTGGGACTCATAAATACCATTTCTCATGTTGATATTTTTGTTGCTGACATAACAAACCAAGAGCTTTGCAGTTTGTAAGTGGGACTGACCTTGTACAGTCCCATGACCAGAAGAGTGGTCTCCAGTTCCATATGTTGTATATTTAAATGCTGTGATTTAATCAATATACCTGTGGGCAGGTACTTAAAATCCACTTCTCTCTCTTTTTTTTTTTTTTTCTTTTTTGCCATGAAAATTTAGGGTGGTCTCAGGTGGGTCAAAAGCTTTCCTATCAGACTTGCTTTCTCATTGATCCAAAAAAGTTATTAACTCTTTCATAAAAAACATAATCATCTTTCAGAGCAAAACCCAATTTTCATTAAAAAAAATAAACTTGGAAAAAAATTGGGGTTTTGATTTTCTGTGAAAAATGTTTCTGTTTGGAACCATAACCACAATGGTTTTTCCTCACCATGATTTATGTCAGACCATAACTCAGACAAAGTATCAGTGAACTTCAGCAGAGAGGATGTGGCACCCAAGCAACATCACCTTTTAAACAGGTCCAGTTAGATTATACAAATTCCATTTGTTTTACTCTTAAATTTTTCATTTGCTTTCAATTCAAAGGCAGGGACTGTTTCCTGTGTAAAATGTTAGCTTTCCGATATTAAAAATCAATCTAAGCATGAATCTAATATTAATCAACCACTTACTGTATTTACCAGAAATTGCCAGGTTCATCACTGTAACAGAAAGATCTGCAGATGGAAACAGAAATCAGGGAGGGATAATAAACCTCCTAAAATAGTCAAATAATAGAAAAATAAAGCAGAAGAAACTGCTAGTCCAAAACAAAATATTAAATACTACATAGAATTTAGAATTAAGAATTTAACACTAGGAATTATTTTTGCAGCAGCAAATAAAAATATACTTCTTGAGCCAAAGAAATCCATAAGAAATGTGGGTAGAGACCTGTAATAAATCAGAAATGTTAAGAAGCATCCCAACAGTCATTTTGATCTCTTGGCACTGAAGTAAAGTAAGCACAGTGCATAAGGGTTAACTCCTCAGCTCACATAAATCAAGTTAACACCATTTAAGTTAGCAAAATGTATTCAAAGTCAAATTCATTTACTCCAGCCAAAGATCTGTCCCTAACTCTATCCGTTGCATTTTATACTGCATTAACAATTTTAACATATTCAGCTTTAAAGCCCAATATACTTCAATATAATCTCCATTACATACACACACTTTTATGTACACATGCATATGCAGAGGAATACATACATATAAAATTATTTTAACTTATAATATAAACAAATTAACATAACACAATTTGTAGCTATGAATAACAGAATAGGAATGCTTTTGCCAGATTTAGTGAAGAAACACACTGAAAATCCTAATTTGAGTAGAGTCCACCAACCTGGATTTATGAGCAGGAAACCTCGCTCAAATAATTTGTTGGAATTTTTCAAAGCTACCCCTGACAAGGTAGACAAGAAAAATACTATGGATTGTATACAATATGCCTAGACTTTCAAAAGAGTGTTTGATAAGATCCTACACTGGAGATTACCAGCAAGGTACAGAGTCACTGCATAAATGATAACAAACTTTAATGAACTGATAAGGGTCTGCAAACAGCGTTCACCGAGCGACTTAGAGATTGGCAGTCAATACAGGGCAGTGCCTCGGTCAGGTTAGGAGCTTGTCTGGTCTCTAATCTATGCAAAAGAATTAAATCAGAATATCAAAGGTAACGCATCAAGCCGTGCCGGGGACATAAAAGTGGCAGGGGCTGGAGCAGCAATTGTCTCACCCGGGCTATAAATGCGAGATCCACATCGGCAGCAAACGCGGCATCAGCAGCGCCGGGGTCGCGCCGCTGTGCCAGAGCCCGAGCCCGGGGAGCAAAGCAAACAGGCTTTTCTCAGGCAGGGCCAAGTGTGAAAGCAGCCTCCACGTGGGCACGGGGCTGGGGAGAAACTGGTGGAGGGTGTTGTGGAAGGGGCAGAGGGAGGGGAAACCCAGGTGCTGCTCCGGGAGAAGGGGAGGGCTCAGGGAGAGACTGGAATTAGAGCAAAAGGGAAGGAATAGATAAGAGGATGCTTTAAGTCTTTTAATCTTTAGGAGATGGGGAGTTTAGAAGAGAGTAAGATCTTTTGAATTTTTTTTTTTTTTTTAAAGGAAAAAGAAGCCAACATTTTCCTGTCCCAAGTGAATGGGTAAGTGTTTGTGTAAAACTTTCTATGCCAGGAATATGATTTTGGCTTCCTGTAAGGATGACAAAACCAGTCCTGTGTCCCTTGAACCCAAGTCTCGCATAGTTTTGGAGCACTGCAGTCCCTTTCTGCCCCAGGGGTGGCAGATCTGGCCAGAAAAGCTCAGCACAACCAGCAGCCCAGAGGACAGGAAAAAAGGGTCAGAGTTGATTTCTGTGCTGTCACAACTCATGGCACTGTTGGAGGAGTTTGACAGCTCTCCTGGTGCTTTTTCAGAAGCACCAAAGAGATTATGGCTCCAAAATCCTATTTATAAGGATGTCTCCTCCCTGGAAAACCACAGTTTGCAGCCAATTTCTGTGCTCACTTGGAGAGGTTTTGGGGACCCTGGACCTCAGTCCCAGTCCAATTTTTTATATTAGCAATTGACCAGGTCCATGAAACAAGCTGCCACAGGGTCATAAAGTCCAAAAACAGGGCTCCAGTCTAGTGGATAGGTCTTTCACCTGACAGAAGGATACATCTTCCAATAAATTTCACTGAAAAAAGTAAAATTAAAGAATTGCTGAACAGCGCTGAATGGACTTCAGCATGTGAGGTTAACTAAAGAGTTTTCAGTATCTTTTTGTCTTCTGGTAACTGGGCAGAATTTCAGCGGGTATTTAATTTAAAACTGGCAGCAGATAAGAATGGGTTCTGCTCCTATGGCTTTATTACTTTTATCAACTTTTACATTCTTGTTTCTTCAAACAACTTGCCCTATACTAGGTCAAAATTCTGTTAGCATTACTGCCACGTCTACTTCACTCAATTTAATGCATCTTTTCTTCAACAGCAAGACTGAAAATGTTTGGCCTCATGAGGATTTTTCATAACTGTACAAAGATTACAATTTCAGCTTATTATTACCCACATTTTACCAATTATTCCTTCATTATCTTTATGGAAGGACCCTCACAAAAAGCAGTCTGATGTTGTGGTAGTCACTACACTGACTTCCACTTTTTCAGGCAAGTGTCTTTAAACAAGGGATAAAAAAAAACAAGGGATTTTAAGCTATGAGTGCCCAAGAGAAATGTTTTTTAAATCTCTCATTGCCTTTGTCCAGAACTAAGGTGGCATTTTTGATTCCTCTTTGGATCACCCAGCTCCCTGGTAAGGCTGGATTTTTTAGATTTTACAGAGTTTTTTTTTATCACTGGATCCTGGATATAAACCTGAAGCTTTCTGTGTCTCTCAGATACTGCTTGCTGATTAATTTTTAACCAGCTGCATGTCCGTGTTTTCATTTCTGTCATAACTGTTTCTTCACCTGCCTGAAACCAAGAGATTTCTAATTTTTCTTCCGTTTCCAAGTTTCTCAAAGTTCCCTGTCCACCCAGCACTGCCATCATAGTTCCTGAATAAAACCTCAGTGTTTCTCAACAGGGTGCAGAATTTCTTCCCCTAAACAACCTCTGCTAGAAGTGCCTCTTTTCTCAGGGGAAAATCTCTAAATAAATAAATAAAACTTTCTATTCATCATAAAAGCAAGTTGCTTCTCTAAGCAACAGGGCATGGTTAGATATCAGAAATAATTTTTAATATATTGGTTTTCTGGGATTTTAATGCACTTAAACAACAAATTTAAGAGTCTTTTCTTGATCTTGCATTGTGGTGATCTACATTGCCTGCTTCCCACTTCATGCTTCACCTAAAGTGTTTTTATTTCACCAGCCTATCAATCTTTGAAATTTGAAAATCACTCAGGTTTATCTGTGACTTGTGTTTCTTTCCTCACGGTTTGTGTTGAGAGCTTTAATGACATTCTCCTTTGAGTTGCCTCAGAGGAAAGGAAAGACCCAGGTTTTTTCACATCTGAGGAAGCATCTGTATGCTAATTCCCTCTCAACTTTGCAAGCAGAAAATTTAAAGGGAGATGGTTTCTAGCAAATGGAGGCCCGTTAACAGTTAGAAATCTTTGTACTGGTACCAATTGCTTGGGAGGGATTTTTTCCTCCCACCAGCTTTCAAGCCTATTTCTTGACTTTACAAGATCACTACAAGTTAACATTTGACTCCCAAAAGTCCCGCTCCACCTTAAAAATTGTACTGAATCTGTCAAACATCAATTTTGAATCAATGCCAATTCAGTATAAATAAAGTGTGATATGGACACTCCAGCAAAGGATTGCCTGCAAATCAGAAGGGCTCTTATCACACAAGGAACGTGATAGATTTTTCTCCAGTAATTCCAATTCTGATCACCTTTCCCAGAGAAGAACTTTAGAGACAGAAATAGGAATGAGATATGAAGCAATTGTTGTTTCCAGCTGTTAAAGATACATTATATAAACGAAGGCTGAACCTAATAATTTTTTAAGAAGACCTAAACATTAATATTTTCATAATTAGGTTGAGGACTGAGGTAGTGGCTGTATCTGGTGAGTTTAAAAGGGGAAATAAAAAGCAGATTATGCCAATTAAAAATGAAAGGTCTAAGAATAAACAGTGAATTCTTGCAGAGGATCCAATTCACAGCATAGTAGGCATTATGTCAAATAAAACCACGGAGTGAACTGAAGTATTAATGAACAGAAGAGCTAGCCAGACATGTTTACACAGGCAGACAGGGCTGGAGGATATATTGACAACGTTGGGAGGTGTGTTGTAATAAACTTGAAGGGGGACAGACTTGTTGGGCCAAGTGTCCCTTTCCTGTCCAGGAATTCCTCATGTCCTCATTACCCTTTCACCTCTGGACAGCTGCAATATTAAAATCTGGCTCCTATCTTAAGGAAATTGAGTTTAATGTCCTTAATTTAGTCCCCAGTCCACATATATCCATATCACAAAACAATCATACGATTTGGCTCGACGGACAGCGGCTGCTGAGGAAAGAGGCTCATCCTGGAATGGCAGGGCTGTTGCAAGGCAGGCCCAAGGCCTCCATAAAGCATCTGTAGCCTGTGCAATACGTGCAGGGTACATTCACACATGGGAGAAACCATCTTGTTTTCACTTCTTTCTTTTTCCTGGTACCTTTTGCACGCAGAGTTTTAATGGCCAAAGCTGTTGCCACGTCCTTGTACCATGGCAGTGGCCAACGAGAACAAAGGTGGTCTCTTGGTTTTTTCATGTTTTCTTCAGCTCTAAGTGCAGCCTTGACAACTTGATTCAGCACCTCTCCCTTCTCTCTGAAGCACAGAGGAGGGCTGCAGGGTGAGGCGTTGCATCCATAGATTACATACCAGGAAAAACATGAGTGGCATATTTTGGTCCCGGGGATTGATATGCAACACTCTGAACACCGAAGTCAACTGCTAAATAATCAGGAGTCAGAAAGGGGCAGAGCAGTTGTGGAGGGGAGGAAAAAAAAGTGAAGGGGACAAAAATTAATCATCAAAAGAGTGTTATGTTTTATGTTAGTAAATCATTTTAACTAATTGATTACATCATATCTCCAGCCAGGCTTCTGGTTTGAAATCTTCAGGAATCGGTGGGCAGGGATGTAAAAGGCACTTGTTCTCTTCATCAGGAGAATGTCTATGTTGCTCATTTTCCAACATTATGGTGTATTTTTCCTCTTTATTTTTCTTTCAGAATTTTTTTTATGCCGTTGTGATGATTTTCTTCTGATCTGTTTGCTTACCAACATAAGGGGCATAAAATAGTGCAAAGATACTTGAAGAGTACTGATATAAATGTCAGTGTACTGGGTGCATTTTGGGATGGAGAGAGGGGTGTAAGATGGAGGATAAGTCTGTCAGCTCGCAGCAGACGTGGCTGATTTGTAAATAACAAAATTGTAGGATTTCTTCCTTTTTATGCACTGCACTTTTATTAAAAGAAAATCCCCTGGAAACCTCTGTAAATGGCACGAAACATATAATTAGACTTAGCTTTTTTCACCCTCTACTTATTTAAATACTTTGTAACTTCAGCAGTGATTCAGTAACAACAGATTTTATAGAAACATCTGACAATGAGAACAAATATTTGCAGTGTTTGCAGTCTCTGCTCTGCATTTCTCTCTGCGAGGCAGAGCTTGCCTTCCTTGTGTGTGGATCAGTGTCGCTTTCCCTGCTGCTCACACCTCCAACCAGATCCACTTTCCAACACCAAACATCAGATGTGACTTTTTACCCCTCGCTTCCTACCTCCGAAATGCCGCCCTACAAATTCCTGTCTCCAAATCCCAGGCATGGACCTCCCAAAAATGAGTGCCACCAGCAGGCAGGCTTTGGCATAGGCAAAATCATCGTGGCCAGGCACAGCTGGTGGGTGCTGGTGGCACAGGAGCTCTCTCAGGCACTCACCTGCCCCAAGAGCAGGTATCCAAGGCTGTGCTGTGGTTGGATTTCTTGTCTTTTCCCTGGGCTCCACCACTTCTGCCCTTTCCCTGCTTGGTAAGGAAAGAGGTCTGTACACAGAGAGTCATTGGTGTAGGAGAGGTACAAAGTCATCCAGGATGGACTTTGCTGCCCTGAGCCTCAGCACCAGCCCCCACAGCCATCAGAGCAACCTGTGTAGCCATGGAATATCACACTCATGATATGTGCAGTGAGTTGGGTCCACGCCAATTTCTTTATTTGTGGGATGAGGCTCAGTCCAGTTATGGGACAGGAGATTGGGACGTGGAGCTGCAGTTCCTAACTCCTGAAGCCAAGGAGATCAAGGCTGACAGCAAACCAATCCAGGCTGTCAGAATTATCCCAGAAACCACGTTGCCTCCTCCCTAGCCCAGAATTTGGGAAGTGACATCCATTTACAACCTCTTTGTTAGGCCCTTTGGCAGGTGGACCCACTGACATGTGGACCCTGTTGGTGAACATAAAGCAGCATTCCCACATTCTGCCTGGTGCCCTTTCTGGACCCATTTCCAACCTGTCAGAACAAGGGGGAAGAATACAGTCAATAGAGTGGCTTCTGAATGTAANAAAAGATAAAATTAGCCATTTTTAGAGGGTTTCAGGTTGAAGGTTGCTTGTCAGAATCCAAGAAGAGAGCAGCAGTTGTTCTGACACTGCGGTTTTCACATCCTTGTCAGAGATTTGAAGCAGGAGAGCTGATGTGTGTTAAAAAAGGATGGGAAGGTTTAAAATAGTTTAGATGCTGCCTGGAGCAAGTTTGCAGAGATATAGTAAGGAGCATTGGTAGCAGTGTACGTGCACCTAAAACCATCCATGGGAGGAAACAACTTGTCCAACTGCTGGTGCCTTTAATTCAATTCTGACCTGAAAACCCTCAAAAGACCCAGAGACGAGTCAGGAAATTTCCCCAGAAACATTTTTAAAACAAAAATCAGGGAGGGAGGGAGTGACAACATGGAGAACACTTTCATTGCAAGGGAAAAGAAAAAAAAAAAAAATCTCTCTCTGGTTTTTGACAGCTCTAATAACCCAGTCTAAGATTTGGGCTTGGAAAGGGGCCAGTTGGCCAAGCCTCTATCCACAGACAGGCTGGAGATGATGCTGATAGTCAGAGGGAAGCAAACAGAAGACCTGGCAAGCCCAATGCCACCCCTGACGAAGGGGATGTCTGCCAGCTCCTGGGTAAATCTGCAGTTTAGGTGTGCAGCAGTCACTGGGTTGTGCCTCTGCTTCTCCTGGAATCTGATCCAGTCAGCAGCCACCCGCAGAACGACAGCAGTTTCCCAGATATTGGGCAATTCTGTACACAAGGAAACTATGCTGCAGCAGCTAATTGCTTTGGAAACTATGCTGCAGCGGCTAATTGTTTCAAATCATTTGGGATTTTCTAAATATCTTCGTAACCCTTGTGTTTCTGTAGATTTTAAAATATCCTGAAGTGGTGGAAAGAAAAATATGTTTTCCCTGGAGCAGCGATAAGAAATAATTGGGGCAATTGATCAACCCTGAAACTTTCAGATGGACATCAAAATGTCAGCTTTGCACCCAGATTCTTTGCTGCTAATTTCAGCTTCATTAATTTAATCAGGGTCACTCTAAGAAAGCCAGGGAAAAGGAAATTTGATCTAGTCACAAACAGGTAGCACAGGGGCTACTGTGGAACTGTAGAATTTATATTCACCATTCAGCCTAAAGCCAAACAAAAAAAAAATCTCCACGTTATTAAATCTTCCACAAGGCTGTCCACTGATCTCATGAAGGTACGACAACATCTGAGGGGCATTGGATGATGTTCTTATTGTCTTGGAAATGTCCAAGGTTGGATGGGGCTTGGAGCACCCTGGGCTAGTGGAAGGTGTCCCCTGTCCATGCCAGGAGGTAGGATGGGGTGAGCTTTAAGGTTCCTTCCCACCCAAACCATTTTGGTATTCTCAGCACAGATGCCTTCACCCCAGAACTGCTGCTGGGTGACTCCAGGCCCAGAAGGGTTGTCTCCCTTTACAAATTGTGGGAGCATCTCAGGCATGTTTGTTTTCTCTCCCGCTTTTAGAACCAAAAATAGCAGAGGTTTAACCCCAATTCCCACCTTGTCTTTTTGCAAAGAACTTGCTGGCATTGCCACCACCCTGATGGCCAAAGCAGTGGCAGTTTTGGCCACTGGGCTCAGAGCTTGGCCCTCCATGTGACAAGGATTGCTCAAGTTTACCACTCTTGCCCTTACAAATTCAACTCCTCCAAAAAAAAAAAAAATAAAAAATAAAAAAAATCTGTTATCACTGCCATATGCAACTGCTAAACATCCTATTCAGTATAACTTCAGCCTGTTCTGAGAACTGAGTTTCACAGTTTCTTTATGCAGTATCTGTCTGTCAGATATTGCCCACTACATTACCATAGTCTATATAATATACTTCCACCAAAAAAAAAAATATATATATATATATTGGGCATATTTTTTACTACCTGCTGTGAAAAGAAAAGAGATGGGAAAAGCTTTTGTTTGCATTTTACATTGCATATGTCTTATGTTCCTTGTATTGATGGCACTAAGGAAATTTAAACAGTGATGAATTTGTGCCTCCATTTCGATGTAATTTCTCTAATCTGCTAAATATAAATAGTGCATCAATTTTGGATATTTCTAGAGCAACCATGGCCTTAGTTCTTTGGTCTGACATCAAAGGAGCCAACAGGCCATACACAGAATATTTGGGCTCCCTGTACATTTAAAAGTGCCACTAAATAAAATTCTCCAAATCTTTAATTTCTTAATAAATCAAACTCTCACAGAAGTGAAGGCAGCTCCTTGGGTGCCAGGCAGGCAGCACCGCTGTAACAATTAACCCATGGCCAGAAACAGTGGAGCAAAGGCTACTTCTTTCATTCTTTTATTTAATTTTCTACCTTTTGTGTTCTGGTTTTGTCCAGCTGCCCCTTCCTCCTTTCTGTTCCCTCTGTGGCTGGGCTGTGCAGGGTTGCACAACAAGCACCATCCCTTGCAGCCCTTTGCTGACCAACTTATAACTGCTCTGCCCTCCTCTTGTTCCTTTATCACCACCAGCTTCTGAGAGGTGAGCTCTTGAGGGCCATGATTCAGGCATATTAAAATATATCAAGGAAATACTGATGTTGGCTCAGTGGGAGGACACAGTTAAACTTTGTATTAAAAGTTCTTGATGTTTTAAGCACCTCAAATTGAAACAACCTTTGATCTTCTCACCAAGTGTCATATAAACTAGACAGGAACACTGTATCTGAGATACTTCTTTATGGTTTCCTACCTTAACCTCACAGGGGTTTAGGTAGTGCAGGGGATCTCACCACTGTACATAAGAAAATGAGGCCTAAATGTGCTCATATCCAGAGGATTCACCACCTTATTAATGCATATATGTCACGCATAGATTATTAACAGCTTCAGAACTAGATAGGAACTTGCATTTCAATAAACATACTTTTACTAGTGCAAAGGAAAAAAAAGTTTTGCATTAGGATGTTACTTACTTCGTGTCTTTGTCCTGGGAGAATGCAACTAAAGAAACCACATTTAAAATCAGACATTAGATATGCAAATATGTGTTCAGATCAGAGATAGGAAAATTATTCAAATGATTAATTATTCATCATAAAAATGTCAATTAATAATTCTGAAGCATAATAGGCATCTTTCTAATGCATCTTTATTTTTCAAGCCTAAATACTGTTGAATCTGTGTTCAATTGCATTCTAACAAGTTTTTAAAAATTCAACAAAATAAACAAGCAACTATAAACAAAAGTGAGACGTGAATTTTAATCACTGCCAACTGAGCCAAGGAATGTGGCCAAACTTCAGCATTGATCCCAAAAGAGAAGGAAAAGCATCCCCAGCTCATGGTGCGGGACAGTGGATGGAGGATTCTTGTCCCTCACTGCTCTCTGCCTAACGAGAAAAGAAATTTTGGGACCTGTGGATGCTGTCCCCCTGCTGCAGACACACAGGCAGACGTTGTGAACAGCAGCTCTAGGCCATCAGAAGGGGATTTATAAATGACAAAATTAACAAAAACATATGAGGAGATTCACTTTTAACGTTCAGGGACTCACACAAGATCAAATATTACAGTGATCTGCTGGTTAGAAATGCCCAGGGATAGATAAATTAAAGCCAGACAATCTTTTCCTTTGCTTTTGGCTCCTATCCTATCCCTACATGGGTTTTCCGCAGAGGAACTCGAAAACTTTGGGAATGTTGATTCAAAAGGTTTCTTCCCAAATACCTCATCAGCGGGTGGGAGGAGAGTCATTCCCTGACCCTTTCTTCCTCTCCCCTGTGCCCTCTCCTCCACGTGGAAATTGGAAAAAAAATAAAGGCTTTGCTTTCTAAATCTTAGTTCACAGGGACACCTGTACTGAGCAAAAGTATCCAGTGGCATCTTGGGCCCACATGGGGCCTTCCCTGCTCACAAAAATTATTCCAGCCTGTCTTATCCTCTACTGCCACAGGTGACTGCACAAAATAATCCCCCTGGCATCTTTTTTTGTTTGTTGTTTTGGTTGGGGTTTTTTGTGGGTTTTTGTTTTTTGTTTGCTTTTTTTTTTTTGCAACCTCAGAATTCTTTCTCAAGGCAAGGACATCTTCTACACCCCAGAGATAGGAGCATGAGAAGCAGCCAGAACCCACAGGGATCCCAAATCTTGCAGGAGCAGCTCCCTCAGTGGAGCAGGGCTGTGGGGAGGGAATGATGCTCTCCCCAGGCTTGGCTGCAAGTGGGCTAATCTCATCTGGGCCCCCTGCATGGGGATGTTTAATCCCTGATGTAGGAAGGGTTCCACACTTTAGGGAAAATAGTCAAGAGTTCTGGCCACGAAAGACATGAAGGGAAAGCCTCAGAGCAGCAAAAGTGTATTTAGAGGTGTTAAACCTCTGTCTTCACCGACCTCTAAAATGTATTAGTCAAAACTCATCAGCCAGAACATCTTTGCTCCCATTCCCTCAGTTTTCCTCCTTCTATGTGGTGGGCAAGAAAACACAGTCCCTGTTACTCATCCTCCACTGGGGAAAAAGCAAACACACCAACATAAATAAGGCAGTGAATCATCCCCTCAGCCCGTGCCACCAGGTCCCCATAAAGCCACCACAGCAGAAGGTCTCAGCAGAAGGCTCAGGTCCTCCAGAGCCCTCCTTGGTGGCTGCTCACCTCCCCTCCCATCTCAATCAGAGCTGGGGGCCTGGGAATCACAGGGAGGTCTCTCCCTGCGCAACCCCTTTCCCGTGGTTTATCCCTGGCAGCAGGATTTGCCCTGGCTGGCCCCACAGATCCACACAGTGATGGGAACACGGCGTTATCTCCAAGGGGCTTATCTTCATCACGATAGGGTTTGGTGGACAAAGGAAACCCACCGAGGAGCTGGAGGCAAGACGGCTCCTCCTGTGGCTTTAACCAGGCAGGTTTGCACCAGGATCAGGCCACCCTCATCTCAACTTGTGGCATTTCCATGCAGGAAAACCTGATGAAAAGAGGAGAAACCTGCACTGAGAGAACTGCCCTTAAAACCATCTCCAAGCTACAGTGCTTGGGAGCAATACACAAGGAAGGAGCTGGGTTGCGTGAGGAGATTTTGGCTCTGTTTGCTTTTAAACTGATGGGGTGGGGGGGATAGGATGTGCAAAAGTTTTAAAATAGAGCAGGGAGTAGGATCTGCATGGGGATGCTGATGGTCCAGGACTGGGATCCGGGCTGCCAGCACCACCCCAATAAAGGCAGCATCTATAGCCTGTCATTATTTCCATCTCCTAAAGAAGCTGCACGCCTGTTATTAGTTCAGAGCCGGCCAGGAAATCATCGCCTGGATTAAGGTTAAATTCCATCTCAGAAGGGCTTAGCTGATTGCTAAATGTTTATGTCCAGTGTCCAAAAAATTAAAAATAATAATTAAAAAAAGCCTCAACAAACACCCCCACGTCTCACATTAAAATAACATCTAATAATGTTGGGTGCTGTGTCAGTCCTGCCAAGATCCAAGCAGTTTTATCGCTCCGATGCAAACCCTGCGGAGGCACACCATGGCTGAGGAAACTGTGAGATTGAGGGCTGAAAGAACAGCCAGCAAAATTATGAATAGGGATTATCTGACAATGCCGACGTGTTTCTTAGAGCCCTTGAGCATCATCACACGCTCTGAGGGTTTGTTTTTCAGCGTGGCTGCAGATAAATATATTTTATTGATACACCATCGACAGCACTCCTGCCTACTGCGAGTCAGGCTGCAGCCTCTCGTAATCTCCAGTTCATCCCCTCGCTTTGTAATCTGGAAATGTAGGAACAATATGTAAGGAGTTTGTGATGGGATTAATTTATTTTGAGAACTTGGTGGTTGGTTTTTAGGTTTTCTTCTTTTTCTCCTAGAAAACGTGGGTGAGTGGAAATCGAGCAAGTCAGTAATTAGCATTCACTTTTTTCTTTTCCTTTCTTTTTATCATATGCATCTAAATTCAGTTTAGCTCTTTAAGGAATTGCCAGACTGCCCTTGATTTATAGGCAGTGCCTTCTGGATCTGAGAGGATCTAATTCAAACTAATAATACTTGAATCTGATTTCAGGATATTTGCGCTGTGCTATATATTTCATTAAGATATCATCATTCTGCGTGTGTGTGTATGTGTGTGATATGTCTCTGTGTATCCAGGTACATTTAGGCATGGAGAAGCCAGGCATCCTGCAGGAAAATCATGCTGCCATTTAGAGAGCAGTGGCAAGAAAACTTTTAACAAAACCGATGAGTCGTAGAGGGGGACAAAACCAGAAATATAAATAAAAATAAGAAATATAAATAAAAATAAGAGATATAAATAAAAAATAAGAATTAAAAAGACGAGGGCAGCTCGTTGCCACCTTTGCCTAGATGGGGATTGCCGCGGCAGCAGACGGCCAGAGCCTGCCTCTCGCTCCCCAGCTCGGGGCTGAGGAGGGGGACACCCCGAGGTGCCACTTCCCAGCCCGGGAGGGAATTTGGATGCCCCTTCCCGCAGCCCC
>VYXD01014742.1:1311324-1338824 GCA_013397195.1 Hylia prasina
AAAAGAAAAAAAAAACCTTGAAAGCAAATGCAGTCACATTTAGAAATAAATTCTGTGAAGATGGAGTCAAACATGAAAAGCATTTCTCTAGTTTAAACTCCCCAAGTAGAGTTATAAACAGCAGAAACATTTGAAAGCTCCCCCCCCTTTTTTCTTTTAAATAAAGCTGGATCTTCAGCTTCTTAACCTTCCACACGACAAGTAGAGCACACTGTGCAAAAACAATTTGTAAGTCTCTTAACAAACATCTCAAGTGAGGAGAACAGCCCAGGTGCAGAAGAATTGACTTTTCATTTGTAACTATGCCAAAAAAATTGCTTAGGGTTTATTGTTGTTGTTGATGTTTAGCTTTGGTGCGTGACAATCTTGATTTTTTCCAGCATTTTACATGTTTGGAGTTTTTAATATCAAAGGTATTGCTCTCTGTAAACAAGTGTAGGTTTACCAAGGCAGCTTCACTTACACTCTTCCCTTGTAATCAGATGTGAAAATTACACCCTCCCTTTTGGCTACATGATAATTACACATTTCAACATACAAAGGATTGTCTCTGTTTCAGTTGCTGGGATGAAACAGTGAAGGCACTTGGGAAAATATATTATTATTTTAAAGAACAATGCCATAGCTGTTTTTAGTAAAATTGAAGTGTGTAATCACAACTATGATCAAGACACTTTGATATTTACATATACAAACATATATCTATATATGAGAGAGAGCAAGAGAGGGAGAGAGAGCAGTTAAATATAAAATTAAATTAAGTTACATGATCACAGAAGGTGAAACTTAGCCCATGTGCCCAGGGCCAGCAGTCAACCTTCTCCCTGCTTAAATCTCACCAAAGCTCTATCTTGAGGGTGAATTTTTTTCTCAAAAACATAATTTATTTGGAAAGTTTAACAAAGTTTCTCTGGCTTTGTCTTGCTTTTCTTCTCCTTCTTTCTCCTGGCTGTTCTATTTCACTGTCTTAGAAACTTAGCCTGAATTGCTTGTGCATCTATCAATTTTCTTGAAAATGCTGGGTGCAGAAAGAATTCAGAATTAAGCATTGCTCGGAAAGAGCTGTGGGAAAAAAATTACATATGCAGCAAAACATGTTAGAGTTGTGTTTTGACAGTTTCATGACCAAGCCAAAAAATATACATTTTTTTTGTACCTGGCGCAGTTTCACAAAAATGTCCCCTCAGGGAATAGTCATTTTTTGTCAGAATCAACTGTTTATTTACTTAAAAATCTAAAAGTTTTGCCTTGCATTAGAATCAGAGTTGCTGAAGGTTAAAGTGCAAAATCAGCTCGCTGTGTTGCCTTCGGTGTAAAAGCACGGCTTGTGTCACAAGAGAGGGATAAAAGCATTAGCAGGGACACAGGATGCAGTGAAAATGGGACACACGTTAAAAATGGGGAAGGTGAGGTTTGTGAGGTGTCTTGCTGTGCATCCACAGGGCCAGTGGTGGGTGACCACCTGGTCCTGCCACCGCTGTGACTGAGCATGGCACAGTGCTCCAGGCTGGACAGGACGGGTTTGTTTTTGCCAAAGCCTGGCAGGGTTTGTGTGGTGAAAGGACTGCTGGGAGCTTTGCAGTTGTCCATGGAGATGTTCATGGCAGGCAGGACTTTGAGTGTCCTTCCTCTTGTGCACCTTTCTGGGCAGGAGGGATCAGGAAGGACACGGGGCTTCCCACCGGGATAGTGCACACCACTGGAAGGAATAACCCGAGGCTGACCTTGTGTCCTGCTCCAAGAGTGCTGCCTGTCCTGTTTCTGTGTCCAAATGCAACCTAAATGTCCTGCAAATGTACAGAGAGTGAGGCTGGGGGAGCCCAGGGTGGGGCTGTGGCTGCCCTGCCTGCAGTGAGGGGGTACCCCCCACCTCCCTCTCATTATTCAGGCCATGCAGGCATGCTTGGGACAGAACCCCAGGTCATAAACAACTCCTGAGATCACAGGAATATCAGAAGATTTAATGACTTTTAAATCAATGTAATTGTACCAGTAAAGAAGAATTAGGTCTCCCAACCTGAGGTTTTTTTTTCCCAGGGTAAAACTTGGTGTTCACAGCTGAGGGACGATTTTTCTTTCATTCTTACTTTTATCTGTATCTGCACATAAACAATTAATACTTTTTGCCTGTATCAGTTGATATGAGTGCAGATTAACAGAAATTCACTGTGTCAGATGCACTTTTGCCTATATAGTTACCTCGACTGCAGCTGCAAACTGTTGGGGCTGGCAGGCTGACCTCTCACACTGGCTGCCAGCCATGGTCAGTGAAGGATTTTGAAACAGTTCTTTTACTAGGATTTTTAACATAACTATTTATTTGGGGAAGCAATTTGCATCAGGGGGAAAAAAAAAAAAAAGAAAAAACCAACCCAAATGTAAATACAGATTTCCCCAGGAGATTAAAAGTAGTCCAAAACTAATAGTCTAATCTAATTCACATAATGATCATCACGAAATATATCTGAGGGGTCTAATCCTGCCCTCGTGGTCTCTCTCTGAAGTCAGGGACTCAATATACCTGCCTGGATTTGAGTTTACCTTTCATATCCCAGTTACAGCAGGGGAGCAGCTTTTGTCTCTATGGTGAATAATATTTTGCAAATTAGTCTTCACTGAAAAAAAAAAAAATGCAATATATAAGGTGGGGAGGGAATCTCCCCTGACTCACACTCACGGGGTGGAGGTCACAGCCGGAGCTACTCTGGTAGGAAAGAATTGAGCATCACACCAAAAAATAACATGAAAATCGTGAGTCAAACTGAGGAAAAGGGAGTTATTCACAGATAAGGACAGTTCTTCATCCTGACCAAACATTATCATTAGTGTGGCAGTTAAAGGTGTTCCTCCAGCCTCCTTAACTTTGCCCTTGTCCCCCTGGATTTATTACTTGTTCCTTTTCCCCGCCCGTCTCAGAGGCTGCGTGGTTCCCCAGCCTGACACGTCAATTCCCAATCCACTGCTCCAAAGCAGGCAGGACTGAGCCCAAAGCACTGCTGTGGTGGGATGAGGGACTGTCAGCCATGGAGAAATGAGGTCTCCCCGCACCCCCTGCTCTTCCCTGGGCTCTGTGGGAAAAGTTCTGTTCCAACTTCCCAAAAGTCAGGGAGCCTTTTGCATTTGTATTTTCCTTGAGTGGGATGTCTGGGACCCCAACTAATGTGCATGTGGCAGTACCATGTATCTCCTGAGATGATGAAGGAGTATATTACTTATTTCCACAACAATTTACAGTGACCCCACTATGCTACCTGGGGAATTTTTTCCCCAGGTAACAGAATAAAGCAACATCTGATTTTTTTTCCTAAAGCAAATTAAAAATAACCCCTAAAAAACTCCCCAGCAAACCAAAGATGTTAGTCAAGGCAGAGACACCTCTTCCACCAGCACACAGATATGATATAGCTTTAATTTGTATTCATCTTGTCCACTGGGGCTAGAAGATGGAGGAGCTATTATGAAACCTTTTTTTTTCTTTTTTTTCCCCCTTTTTTTTTTTGAATTTGCTTTATTCACTGTTTACTATGCCGGGCTGACATGATATGATTTGTGCATTGCAGGGTCACAACAAGCTACTTGCAGGACAATTTGCTGAATCAAGAGGGTGATTGTGTCTGGTGCCAGTCAGTCGCAATTAGGGCCAGGATCAGGGAGGCCCAGAGCTTGTGTATCGTCTTGGGCAAACCTCATAGAAATCAGCTCACCTGAAACTAATTGTCACAACAGAGACCTTATGCAAATGAGCCCTAGGGTTAGCGTGGGAAAAGAAAAACTGTCGCAAAGATAGGTGACCTGCTGAGCAGGGGGTCTGTTGCTGGGGAAATCTTTGTTCAATGAGTTAAAAAAATGTTCGCATTGTTCCAAATCCAAGAAAAACGTAGCAGATCCTCTCCCTAAGAAAGCGTGGCGAGCACACTCATCTGAAAGTCCAATAAAGTGGCAGCCAGCTTTCGAGCCGGTAATAAATTGGAAGTCTTTATTCTTTATAAGGGCTGCAGAAGGAAAATGATTTTCCTTTGCAAAAGAGCCTTTAAAGTTTAGCTGCTCACAGTGAGCCGGAGCTTAAAACTTCGCTGTCTGCCTAACCTGTTGGATCCCAGCGGATTTCCCAACCTGAGGTTTTAGCAGCTGGAAAAAAAACATCCCTCTTGCTCCCGGAGCTGTTTTGAGGAAGGTCTGGCTCTCGTAGCGCAGCAAGATGTTGGGTGTGTGGAGGCCAGGAACAAATGAGGGAGCAGATCCGTGCAGACTCTCCTGTAGAAATCTCCGGGGATCTGAGAACTCTCCAACTTTAAATGCCTCTTCTCTTGGTACCTTCCCGCCAGTGCAGGTTTGAGCGTTGGAAACACAGTCATGAATTAAGCACATTTAACAACAGGATCACTGACGTCTGCACACGAAAACGGCTGTTTCTGACATGCTTTCCCTCTCCCTTTCTCTCCTCTGCCTCCAGCCCGGGCAGAGAAAAGCATAATTTTCAGCGCGCACATTACACAACATTTGTCTTGTTCGCTCCTTCCTCTTTAACAATTTTTATGGGGGTTGCTCAACACGTTCTAAAATAGGACTGGAGACGATATAATAAAGTGCTGAACCGATGATATACGCGGCAGTTTATGCTGTCAATGGCAAATTCAAAAGAAAGGGATGCAACACGCTCCAAGTGAAGAAATGCAAGCCCGTGCCCTATAAGCACAGAGTGAGAGGCAGCCAGGGTATTTTTGCACGTAAGGCTTTTCCAAAGAGGTTGACGGGGACAGAAGCGAGATTAATTGCACTAAGAGATACTGGACAAATTTCAGAGCCACGAGCGGCTTCGCGCTATCATCAGAGGCAAAAGAATTGTTATTTTGTTTGGTTAATAATTAGAGCTGTGCTTTCGATGGGGCTGCTTTAAAGGGGTGAAATGTAGATGGTATCAGACCAGCAAGTTCGGAAATTAACTTCCTACTCACCAGACATCATGGAATAAGGAAGGCTTAAAAGAAATGCAGATTAATCACCAACTTTTTTTTTTTTTTTTTTGATCTCTTTTGTCCCTTTACCACTGTCTGAAATAATTTCCACAAATAGGAGACGTTTCACAGTGGGTATGAAGTGCTCAGCTTTCACTCATCAAACTTTAATCGGAACTGCATTTTAGTTTTTGAATAAAGAACACTTAAAAAATTTAGATGCAAATTATTTTGCATTATTCATGCTCTAAGTGTCCTTGTAGATTTAAACACTTCTGAGGCCACCTTGATTCAAGTAATTACCTAGGCCCTCACTGCTCCATCATGAATAAGGTATTTTGTACAAGTAAAGTATGCACCCGATGAGCTTTTAAAGTGGCTTTACACTGAACTTGTGTATTGCTTCTCCTGCATGAGTGATTCGAACATGCCTCGCAATCTGTCTCAGGTGGGAAATCCTGGCAGAGCATCCATGAGTGACGGAAGGAAGCCTACCAGCCTCGGCGCGCACCATTTCTTTGTCTTCACAGAAGAATCTCAAAGTGATCCTCTCGCTCGAGTCTTGTGGCTCCTCTTGAAAGTCTGAGGGAGCAATAGCTGCTAGGAGGGAGAGAAATGACAGTCATTTTTTGGTTAACTCTTCACTCCCCGCCCCGGCGCCCCTCCGCCTGCTGCCTGCGCTCAGTCACTTAAGGCATTCGCAGAAGATAATATAAGTCTTTCTACTTTTATGTAGCATTGTACATCTGCCTCCCCATCTGTCCGCTCAGCCTCCCTCCCCTACCAGCTCTAGGTACCACCTGAGCGGGATTTTTCACACAATAGAGCCAGCCCAGCCCCGAGCAGCCTGGTTGGGAGTTGCTCCCAACAAAATTGGCTGTGGGAGGGCACGCTGAACCTACATCTACACATATATTGCCAGGGAAATGAGCTCGCAAGAGTTAAATTTAATTGGCTGAATCTCATAGTTGGCGTTTGTTGCAAAGTGCCCATAGTTTTTGGTGTTTTTTTTTTTTTCTTTTCCAGCTACATTGCTTTGAAGAATTATAGGAATTTTATGATGTGCTATTGGAGTTCCACTGGCAGAGATTACAGTAAAGGGGTTAAAGTTGGTTTACGTTAAAAAAAATTATGCAGAAACCAATAAAAATAAACACACTCCAGTAGACTAAACTTGCTGGGCTTTTAGTTTTAGCTTAACAATAGAAGTTTAGACGACATCCAACTTTGCAGCTTTTAGCAAATTAGTTGACACTCACAGTTGATCATCTTTACTACACAGCGGTATAATTAATATTTAAACATTCTAATAATGCAGCTTGCTTTGCATGCACTTTTCAGCCCCACCACAATATATTTTATCAGGAATACTGCTAGCTTTTTCTTAGGTAATGTCATTTTTAAAAGTTATATTTAAAATAGGTTATTGGCTTCTTGCTCAGTGCAAAAGAAATATCAATAGGCCAATAGGCAGGTTTCATATGTCAGTTTGTGATTAAAGTGTGTCTTTATTGAAGACAATAGAAAATATATAAGGGTCTACTTCATTGCCATCATCATAAAATAAATATACTCAGAGACTATCGGTTTAGTTGGAGTTGGTCATCTTTCTTCATGCTTTCTGTAATAAGAAGAACTTTTAATATCTTGATACAGAGCAAAATGAGCCAGTGCCCCACAGATCTGTGAAATACTGCACCTCTGACACCCACTCACAGCCAGAAAGCCTTTAATAAAGAAGTCAGGCAAGTAAAAAAAAAACCAACCCGGGAGTTTTCACTTAAGTGTTGTCAGGGTTAAGGCTTCTGTCTGCCTGGCAGTTGAGTAAAATGGTGAGAAATGGTCAAAATGAGAAAGGACCGCACTGGTTTATTTACTTAGGAGAGCTCTTTCCTCTGCAAGCGAGGTGGGGAGGAAAAGTTGTTTCAGGTGTTTTGCTCATCAGCTTAATCTGCCTGATTAGTGCAAGGTACCCTTTATTCCTCAAGCTATAACTTCAAGCAAGGGAGGCTGTTCTTTTCTGGACTAGTCTGGACTCTTCCAGAGCTTTCTCCTGGACTATTTCACACCCATGGATGCTGCTGATGCCCCCCAGAAGGTTGGAGCTGCCTGGCTATTATTAACCACTGGAGATGAGTGGGCACCACTGGCAAAAGTGATTCCCATGGCCCCTTTTTTCCCAAGGGAAAAATAATCAAAACCACATAGGCATGTCAGACCTATTCTGGCTGCTGCAAGGAGGATCTCCTGAATTTCCCAGCTGGAGAAAGCATCCTGCAAAATGAGCTCCTGGTATAGCTCCTGGCTTTGCAGGTATTTAGTGGGATGCTCAGAGAGGTGGTTTTTGTTCACAAGGGATGGGGTTTGTTAGGCAGGCCTGCAGTGGGTTGCAAAGGTGCCTGAAGCTCAGCTGAGAACCCAGCCCTGGGTTTTGTCACGTTTCATTGCAAGTTTGAAAGCAGGCCTATTTCTATTAATACTGTTAATAAGAGACATATGTTTTGTCAAGCAAAACCACCCTTTCATTAAAAAGGAGCATAATTTCATGCTTTTCTTTTTTTTTTTTTACATTCATGCAAAAATAGCCATTTCCCCAACATGTCCCAAAAAGCCAAGTTGGAGAGCGTGTGTGCAAAATTTTACCAAGCCACAAATATTCCCAGGCCAGATACCACTTAAACGCAAACTCTCAGCTCCTCACAGCTTTAAGCCAGTCCTAGGGCCTCAGTCTAATTGCCTGGGAGGCAAAGGGAGTTTTTAATTTACTTAAAAAGTAGCAGAAACGGGCTTTAAATACTTTGTGTGTGCAGTGACCGTATGACTGACGCCATGAGATCCATAGCATGTGTGAAAATGGATTGCATATTGCTGAGAGCTTTCCCTGGGCTCTGCCATGGATCGCCTCGTGTCACGTGCGCCCGCGAAGAATTTGGGGATAGGGTTTGGCTGGGAGGTGTCTCTGGGTGTAAAACAAAGTCGCCTTGTCTCGGAAAAGGGCGCGTGGGAGCCGCCGTGCCGCGTGCGCTCTGTCCATGGGGCAGGGGTGGAAGTGGGAGTTTTAGGGAAACAGATAAACAGCACATAGAAAAGTGCTTAAAAACAGGGCCATAACCTCCAGCCTGGCCACGCTGTGACCCGAGTCATGGGTGAGAACTGCCCTGACTTGTACTTGTCAAGTGAAAGCAGAGCTGTGAGATGCTGCGATAGAGAGTTTTGGGGTTGAGTTGGGAGCAAACCGCCTCCCCGTGGGGTGGCTTGCTCCTCCTTTATCAGGTTTTGCTCAGGAAGGGAGTTACACACACCTTGGCTGCAAATAACTAGAAGAGCACGATCTATTTTAAACCTGCTGCTGAGGTGGTAAAGAAGAGATAAGTTGAAACCTAACTGCTATCTCGCTTGTGTGTGTGACAGATATGGCCAGAAATGGATAAAATTAAAAGCATTTTTCATATGCTAATAGCAACCTGGACAAGGGGAAAACACTGAGGAAGGAGCAGCAAAGTCAAGAGGTTTCTATCCCAAGTATATTTCTCCCATTACCTAAATTATAGGACTCCTTTCCCCAAACTGATATACATATTTTTGCTGCGTCTAAAAGCAAATTCTATAGTAGAGTTTGATTTCAGCATCAACCTTATGGCAGCCATGTGGGAGTGAGATTATGGGACATGTGGAACAAAAGTCTTCCAGCCAGAGGAGGCCTTCTGAGCATAATGATTCTTATTTAAATCAGTCTATGTTTTATTACTCAGCTGGGGAGGGGGGAAGGAAACCAAGGAAAAGAATATTTCTTTAAAACCACCGTCACCTGAATTGCAGATGAAGAGAAATTAAGTAGTTTTCAGCCTGCAGAATGGACAAACATTTTCATATCATAATAATAATTTCAAGCAATCCTCAATTTTATTCTTTTGGGGTTTTTTTTGAATTTTACATTTAAACTTGTTTTTCCTGTTGGCGTGCCTGCCGATTCATTTGTAAATGTGCTTTAAATTCCTTTGTATATTACAATGAATGCCACCCCTTTAAACGCTCTTAGTAATTTAGCGAACTTCTTTGCCAGTGGGTGAAAGTACAGTATTGTACATGCATAAGAAAAGGTACATTCATTATGCTTCACGTATGAAAAGGTATATTAGGAACGGTTTTGCTTAAAGTGGAGGGGTGAATGGAGGAGCCCCTGATCCATCATAGGGCTTTTGCATGTGTGAGAATGTGTCTCTGTGAGCCCCGACGTCCCGAAATGCTGGGTTGGGAACCTACCGGCAAATGTGTGCCTGTGAAACCTGAGAAGATTTATAACAAGTAGGTAATCGGTTCAGGCCCATGCCAGGGGAGCTCGAGCGAAAAGCTCACGCTGGGGCCGAGCTGGAGTTTGAGGGAGGGGGACAGAGAACCTGAGGGTCTGGTTTCTCCCATCTCCCTCCATGGCTGTCACGAGGCTCCACGCTGTGCCATGGGAAGAGGGTCGTGCCAGGCAGAGGCTTGGGATACTCCTGTGGTTTTAAAGGTGTCTTGGTGTCGGGGCTGATGCCTGGAGCTTGCTGCGCAACCCATTTGTGGTGTGCCATAGGTGGAGGGACAGAAGTGAGGTGGCCCTGGGAGCTTGGTCTTACACTGCTTCCCACCTCCTTCCCACAGCTCCTGGCTCTGTCCACGTGAACGGGAAGGTTCAGTTAATGGCATTTTCCTTAGTGTGAGAAACACATCCTGTGCTGTGATGAAAGGTAAAGGGTGGATATGGCCAGGCAGGGACAGCATCTCTGAGGAGTGCATGAACACTCTGAGATAAATCCTGCTGCTTGCCTCCCCCTTTTTGTTGAGAGCCCTCACTTCAGTAAGGTGTGTGGGGTTCAGGCACTTTGTTCAACATTTCTGTGAAGAACAACCACAGCCTTGCGAGAGGCTCGGTCAGTTTATGGCCAATAAACATAAAAGCTGAGAGGATTTCAATGAAACATTATTCTCCAAACCAGAGGTCATTCATTTTGCACTTACTCCTTTATGTGGTTTCTGAAAGTTTAATTTTAAGGAGAGGATGTGGGTACGCTCTGTTTGTTTTCTTTCTCTTTCCTTCTCTTTCTTTCTTTCTGAGCTCCTTACTTCGAATTAATTTCAGGGAAATGCATGTGAATGCTTTCCAGTGGCATGCCAGCTGTCATTTTTCGATCAGGGACGAGGGAACCCAGAGTTTATTTACAAGATGCAGTTTTAAGCTCAATTCATTGTAATAAATGTCACTGTAAGGCAGGCAAAGCAGAGTAAGCTTTCATCAACATTCTTCAATTCTGGAGCCCATCAGGAGGTAGATAAGGTACCACCGGGTCCATCCACCTCCCAGACCACAGGAGGACAATGCCAGGAATGTTTGCAATGTGTTTCTATTTTTGTCACACCTATGTGTGGCCATCCATCTGGTCTTAATCAATCAGTCTCATCCCGGAGCTTTGCTGTTCTCCCAGCTGAAATAATACACTTCTTCAGCAAGAGCTGTGCCTCAAGGAGGGTCACTCCTCACCATTCCCCAGACAAGGCATATTAACAAGGCTTACATATTTGTAAACATAGGTAAACCCAGGAGGGGTGGTTGGGAAGGAACATTTTGAAATATGAATATTTTATGAATAAACCACTGTGTTGTTTACTTAGCGATATTACACAGGAAAACTTGATGAAGTACTAGAGGTAAATTTGTTTTAGCAAAAAAACAACAACCTCAACCCCTCAGAAGCACTGAGACAAAGATAAATGATGAAAGAGAGAATGATCCACCATCCTATTCAAGCAGAGGTAGCATATATAAAGTATGTTTTTGAAAGAGCAGAGAAGTGGGTGGTGAACACTGTAAAGTGTGCCATTTATTTATTTAGATTGCACATCAGGAGATAAAACAAATGAAAACTCTGACTTGTTAATAATTTACATTTAAGTGGAAAATTCTTACATGCTGTTAAGATACCTCCAAGACCTGACACTGCAAATGCAAATAATTTACATTCTTTGTGTGCACACAACTTCGCTTGTCTGGAAGAAGAAAAAAAAATTCAAATATGTGTTCAGGGGGCGATGAAAACCAGGAGACATTATAATTATGTTTATTAATTTCGGGTGCCTCTTTTGAAGCATTCGTGGAGCTGACCTTCCCCATTCATCAGGTGTTCCTGGCTGAGAATCTGCTGGGCCATACCTCCCAACCTAGGAGGTAGGAGATGCAAAGAGGGGGGATTTCTTTTCAATAAGCAGCACTATTACTTCTCCCCCGAACAGCTTATGCAAAAAGTTTTGTGGGGGAGAAAAAAAGCCCCAGAAAAAAAAAAAAAGAGGAGTGTGCATAACAATAACTACCTCTGTCCCTTCTGTTTTTGTTCTTTTCATGTCAGGGAACTTTTTAGCCGTGCTGCCCGGGTAACTGCTCTGGAAGGTTGGAATATCTCTTGTTGAAGGAGGTTTGTGATTGAGGGCCCTCTGACACAACCTTTTGTTGCTCTGAGGTGTTTGATCCTCTTTCCCTTTCTTCTAAAACCAATCCCATCCCTTTAAAAAATGGATAACCAGCACTTCTTTTACTTATTGTCAGCTTTTGGAAAGTTACTGTGGGGGGTTGTAGAAGTTTAACTAGTTAACCCCTTGGATCCTGATAGCGGGGCGCTATTAGTCCTTCTCTCTCTCGCCCCTTCCCGGGTGGGGAATATTTCCATAGCTGTGTCAGGTATGCAAATCCTCTTTACAGGGAGCCATGTGACGGGTTGGCTTGCGGACAGTTTGCTCGCTGATCTTTCTTTCCCCTGGAGCTTGCTAAGGAAAACCAGATTCAGCCAGGAGCTCTGAGCATGAGCAGGGGCTGAGCACTCGGTCCCCAAATCAGGACGGTCGCTTCTCAATCGCGCTGAAATTTCAAAATGAGTCAGAATTTGTAGCTGCTGATTTTCTTCTCTTTCCTTGAACTGAAACTTGTGAGAGTCACCACAGGCGTAGGCTGATCTGATACACTTTTTCCCCCCCCCTCTCTCTTTGAGAGCAGCTCTGAATAACAAGAATTCACAGAGAGTCGCTCTTCAAAAGTGTGCGGCCAAATCTGAAAGTAACAAAGGAAGAACACCTTAAAATGAGATGTGTAATAAGGACGCTTGCTCAGAGACTTGAGATTAAAAATGAGACTGTTTTTTGGTTTGTTTTTTTCAAAGGGAAGGGACACAACCCAAGCTATAGGAAAGAAAAGCAGCTTAAATGGATTATTTAACAAAAAGCAACTTCTAGCTCCTAGATAGTGACCTACATTCTGCACACAATGATGATGTTTTACGGTGGTGATAGGGTTAATAACCTAACATCATTCATATAGTGTTTTTTGAAAATTGAATTTTACTGCTACAAAGTAAATGTAACAGCCCTCTGGAGACAATATTACAGGCACTTTATTGTTTGCTAAGCTGATGTCATCTTTCTACGGACTGACTTTAAAACAAAGGCAGAACATTTATTACAAATATCACTGTGTGAAAGGAAATCTACTGAAATATTGTTTAGAAGGTGGACTGATAAAAATGTATTAATACTTGGCTTTGATTATCTGCAAAGTTATGCCTGTGGAATGCTTTCTCGCGTGATCTCTGCTCATAAGAAATGTTCATCTTGGGTATTGCACCTACTTTTATTTTAATGTTATCCATCTCTGAGCATGTGTTACTTTTAAAATGTGTTTTATAATATACTCTACAGCTCATTTATAACTCTTCGCAGTTTCTTTGTAAGAATGTAAATGAGGTTTTGATCAAAACCTAAAATATTTCCCTTCAAAGCATTTTCATGTAAACAGGGCCATGCCCTCCTTGCTGAAATCACTGTAACTCTCACGTGAATGAAACCAGCGAGACTTGGCCCTGTCTTACAGTCATGCTTTGGCTCTGAGCTGCCTTCTGCTGTGACCTCTCCCAGTGTCTGCAGTCCCTGCAGGCTATGGACCCATTAAAATCACTGCTTTGCAACCTGGAACACCAATCAGGCGCCTACAGCACCTTCTCCCAGCATGGCAAATATGATGGAGACTGAAGATTCAGTGCCTACAAGTGAAGTTATACTCCTTGTTATACTCCTTGGAGAACCACACCATATGTTTCTATACACAGTATTAATGAAATGACCAGGTCTGAAAATTTTAACCTGGTTGTAGATGACCTTGAGCTTTGAGTTTTATCATTCCCATGCAGCTTCCCTAAGTAGGTTTCAAGTGAACAAAATGCATTTGTTCCTTTTGAGAAGAGCAAACGATTCATTTGCAAATAATTTAATATCCATTAAAGTTTAAATTTCCTTTGTTTACTCACTTGCAGAGTGAATCAATGACCATTGCAAACTAATAAGTACAATGAGGGAAAATATATTTTCCTGTATCACAGTACCACTGTTGTGGCTTTTGCAGGTGAAGCATAAAAAGATGTGAACAGCTTTATGAGGACGGGTGTCTAAGCAACTGATTAGCTCATCTCTGTTGAAGAAAGACTTCAAGAGAAGTGTAGGAAAGAGGGACAAATTTAGAAAGTGAGTAGTGGAGTTAGCAGTAAAACTAGTAACTTAGTAGGAGTCTGTGATATTAGTATCACTCTGCAGTCTGTGAACGTGTAATGCCCTTTGCAAAGGTGGACATCTACCTACGCTCCCCAGCAGGAATTTATATTCATAACCCCCTTGTTATATATTTAATGCTGACAGGTTGTGGCAGCTTCTATCAGTGGGATTAAAACTGGCAATCAGATGATAACAGTTTACTTTTAATATCCTCAGAGCAAAGTTTTCAGATTGCCAACAATTATCAAAGGGTGTCTTGCCTGGTTCATTAATGCTAATATTCTTAGATGTTTGAATGTGATTTTGCATGTCAAGCCAATCTCCCTGGCATACCTCTGGACATCCTTTGACTGGGGCTGTGTGGCATTTTTTTGTTTGATCTTTGGGGTTGCTCAGATAAATTTAATCCTGACATAAGCAATACTCATTCTGACATCGGTAGGATCTGCTCGTAGGTAGAGCAGAGACAGCAGGCTCTGTCAGAATGTTGGAAACAAGTTCTACTATTTAAAAATATAATTAAGAGCAGACTATTAACCTTTGGCTTAACCCAGAAGTGGAGGTTTGCCTTAACATGACTGAGTACAAATGTCCTTGCGTTTCTATGTGAAATACCTTCCAGAGGCTTTATTCAGAAACACTGGGTGGGTCTGACCCAGTTCTGCAGAAGTCACCTCAGAGGTTAACCGTCCCAAGGTACCTCTTCAGCCAAGATGAGAGACAAGGCTTGAGCTGAGCCTAAAGCTCTGAGGCCTTAAAGAGGAGAAAGGTCTCTGTGTGGAGGCTGAGACCACAGCTTTATCCAACAGTTTCCATTTCTGTAAGAGTCAGAGGGAAGGGATGGAGGGCTCCTGGCTCGTATCATTCGGTACTTCCCGATGAAAATCAGTTGACTTGCGGCTGTTGATCCCAGCTCTGGCTTTGACTCATACTGGCCACTATTCCCAAGGTCTACAAGAGAGCTATATATAACTACAATGTATAATGGTTGCTGTTAAATGCCTCAGCTTTGCAAATAGATGCACCAGACATCTCCTTTCTGTCTCATGTACTACAATTGTTTCAATTGTTTGAAGTCGAGTGCTTGACGCCGCTGAGAAAGAAGCCTCTGTAATGTCTCCCACAGTGGATAAGGCCAGTTGTAATGAAAATAAAGGTGATTCTTTATTGAACCCTGGACACAGATGGGACTCTGTAGTTCTCTGGCTGCCTGACTGGAATAGTGCAGTCCTAATGCTACTGTGGAGGACTCTGAGCACTGACCTGGAGCTTGCAGTCTTGAAAAAGAGCCCCACAACACACAGCAAATGCATGAAGAAAGGGAAAATAAGTACTTTCTTGCAGGGAAAATGTTGAAACAGCACGCCAGGTTATACAATCAGCATTTCTTCATTATTTTAGTAGTACTCTAGAATTCAGAAAGGGCTTGGCCTCAAAAAAACCCATCCCAGCAGTAACAATGGCTATAATCACACATTTGAATGTAAGAATTAGTTTTATGCGGCGCGCTAGAAAAAAAACCCCAAAATCTTGAGAACACTTTCAAAATAACCAGAGAAAAATAAACCATTCCTTATGTCAGTCTTGTTAGAGAGGGATTAAGAAACTGGCAATTATTTTGGCGACCTTAATTGTTGCTCTGCAGGAAAATATGTAATTAGAGCACGTTCGCAGGCCTGCACACCTGCAGCACATCCTACAGTATAATGTCAGCTTTCAGTGCTTGCTGGTGCCAGGTTCTATCACAACCAGGCACAGTGATGCTCTGAGAACATTTCGGACTCGTGTAATGTAGCTTCTGTGTATGAAAGAAGCAGGCATTTACACTGCCATACAATGGAGTGCATTACTGCAACACTGGTTTCATTCTTTCCCGACGCCTACCTTCAGCACTGCTCTGGTTTACTCAGTTTGAGGTTTTATTGTTACGGTATAATAGTCCTGTACATTTCTGAAATTCCCTTATTATTCAGCTTATTAATACAGTACTGGCTTGATTATCAGGCTGCAGTTGTGAAGGGGAAGATTCAGCATGCTAGCAAAGTCAGAAGCTGGGTAAATTCCTGGGATAATGAGAACAATTGTTTGACGTGTTTGAGCCCGGCTCTGTGTGTGCACACAGCCGCCAATGCCAACGTACATGTGTGCGTGCATGGGGTGCCCCTGCCTAAAAACAGAGTGAGAAACGCTGGAAGTCAGCTTTAATTTCTTGACAGAATGGGGGGGAAATAATCCCTCCTTGCTCTGCTCCTCGCCTTTGCCTCTTCCCCGTGTTGCTCCTCTGGAAAACTGGAAAGCGAGTTAAAATAAAGGCGCAGTGGAGGGAATAGCTGTCTTCCAGCTAAATTCAGTAATCTGGCACGCTGATAGTTAACAGACTTCTCCCCCTAAGGGAGATACACTGTATTTTGCTATCTGACATGTTGTCATATATAAAGAAATCAATTGGTAATTAAATGATGCACCTTGTGAAGATGACAAAAGGCATTTGGTTGCGAAAAGAGAACTGGGTTGTGAGGGGTTTGTAATGAAGGCCTAATGACTATTCATAAGAGATTTTCAGTCCGTTGATCCACTTGACTGGAAAGTTCTGCCCTGGAGAGTTAGTGCTGTCAGATTCTCTCACCTCAGAAAGCCGCCGCGATCGACGGTGTGGAGTATGAGCGAGAAATTATCTAGTTGTTGCTTCAGGCCTGTCTTAGGTCACATGCAGAAGGCACACATCTGGCTTCCTGTAGGTGCAACCTCGGGACATAAACTTTGACTAATTTTTAAACTATAAATATGTAAGGCTGACACTGAATAAGTTACCTTTTATTCATGTTTTCATAAATTTTCTAGTGCGTTAAAGGCTTTAGTGGAGCTCCCATTTTGGACTTCGCAGCTTCTGTTGCTCTTGCAACAATTTTGTTTTCCTCTCCCCCGACAAATGACATTTTAAGAGATTTCTGTGGCACAGACACTGCCCACGTTACCTCCCTTCTCCTCGCCCACGACCGACAGGCCAGCCAGGATTGTCATGGTGGGGTCACCTACAGAGAGGACCTGGTAGAGATGTCAGGAAGCGTTATAGGGTCGCAACACAGATTTTGCCCCCAGTGGAGTTTTTGTTGGTATGCATTTCTCTGGTCACTAGCACTCAGGATAATCATACCAGACCAACGAGAGCCTCCTCCTCTGAGATATTTCCTGATCTTTTCCATTTGCAGGATGTCCCTTGGATGGGATTGCTTGGAGGTGACACACCAGGAGGCAGATACCCACAGTGTCCTAGTTAAACTGAGAGTTGCACCCTAATTGCTGAGAGTACAGAGATGAGCACCTTTTGCACATCCATCTCCAACGTTGCACCCTCTTGAGTGAATAAATCTCTCTCTAGCGAGTGGTATTTTATAATTAAAACTGAAAAGGAACAAATTGATTTCAGGAAGCTATTCTGGAGTGAGTAGACGTTTCCTTATGCTGATCAAATCCAGCACAGCTCCTGGGTGAAAGCTCGGAGCTCTGTGCATGTTTGCTTTTGAAAAGTGGCCATCCACCTTATCTTATCAGACAGCTCACCTTATCAAAGGTAAACATATTTACCACCTCGTTAAAGGTTCTTTGCAACAGCACTCCAAAGCTGTATTTGTGGACAAAAACCTGTCAAAGTCATTGTTTAAGACAGATAGGAGGACAGTTATGGTCAACTTTGGGGGTTTCAGTCTGTCAATAGTGGAGAAGCAAAGTAATTCAATACATTCTGCTTATTTGAGATGGCCTCATTGGTGTTTCCTTCTTGTGTATTGTGGTTACTGAATTTTGCTGATGTGTTTGCCAGAGCTGACAAGGTAGACCAAATGAATGGACAAATGCCAAAAAAACAATTATGTTTATTAATGTACATTGATTGCTTGTTTAGGGTATAAAACAAATTAAAAAATACATTAGTATTTAAACCTTCTTTTTATAGCTGGCCTAATGACTACATGTAATAGAGTGTCTAGTAAAGGACAATCTTCAGTACCTATAACTCCTGGCTTCACTGTCATGTTATTTGAGTTGAGTATAAAAGGATGGTTCTTTCATCATTTCTTTAAATGACAGTCTGTATTTTTTATCTTTTTTATCTTCTTTTTTTTTCTTTTCTTTTATTTTTTTTAATATATATATAGGCCTTAAGTCAACTCATTAAGGGTAGAATTAGCTAGTCTTATTTACTTTAAACCAAACATTGACCTCAGCTATGACAACATTCTGTTTTTGTGTCACCCACCCATCCTTGGCTCCTGGGGAAAGCATGGTGGGACTTCAGCAGTGCAGGGAGATAACTTCCCCCAAACCCACCACCTTCCTGCCACACCACTTTCCCCAGGGAAGGGGAACTCTACAAGGAAAGGAGAAAAGCCCAAACCTTTGCGTGTTCTTACTGCTTTTTTCCCCCCATTTTCCCCATCCCCTCAAGTATCCAGGAGGTACAAGGTTGCCAGGAGTATGAGTGTTTTGAAGGAGGAGGTGAACATGCTCAGTCTTCCCCCTTTACCCCAATTCCCATGAAAGTCCCCAAGATCCACCACACACCCACCATCAAACCACAGCACTTAAAGCGGGGCTGACTGACACTCAGGAGAGGACTCTGGGTTTACGGCCCAAGAAGTTGCTAAATAATTTTACAGTATCTCTTTTAAGTTTGGGCAAGAAAGTTATAGCGCTTTAAGTTAAGGGCAACATCACTCAGTATGGCCTTAGAAGTTCTGCCAAATAGCAAAGTGAAAGCCATAAAGTAAACATGACTTAGCGACACCTGGACCTTTCAGGTTTTATAGCAATTGTTTATAATGCTGGACTGGCCTCTAAAATACGTCTGCAGAAACGGTGCCGGGGCTTTATTTTACCTAACTTGCTCACTTTTTATGTTCTACTCAGGTTCTACCCTTCATTATTTGCACTTATTTAAGGAGTCCTGCTTTCTCTCCTTGCTCTTTTACTTGCCTTTTTATTCACTGGCCAAGGTGGTGATGTAGATTTAACAGCACGGTTTCCACGTTTAATGGGTGTCTCTCAGAATTCCTCAGCATTATCAGCACATGTGGCTCAGAACATGGCTAAAATGGCTCCAAAATATGTTTTTACCATTTTCTGAATTCTCTTCTGAAAATAAAAGCAGAGATGCTGTTGTTTCAAACAGCAGTAATTGGTTAAACTGGCTCCAAAATATACTTTTACTGTTTTCTGGGTTCCCTTCTGAAAGAAAAGCAGAGATGTCATTGTCTCAAACAACAGCTAAGATTAAAAGAAAAAAAGAAAAAAAAAAAAAAAAAAAAAGAAACTAATTCTGAATCTCTAAAAGTTCCCTTAACATGTTTTTTTTTTTTTGCTGCTCTGTTGGAAACTCTTCTAATACAAAGCCCCAATAAACCAACCTCGGTGCAACCAGGCCCTATTGGAACTAATGGGGCTTGACAGTTCTTCAGTTAAAAATTATACATGAGGGTCACTTTCCCTTAAATTATCTATTGTATGCCAGCTGTTCACAACTACAATGGTCTTACTTTCTTCCCATTGCCTAAAATGGTTAACTTCACCACAAAGCTGTCCTGACTCTCACAGCAGAGAGCTTTTAAAGGCACTTCTTCAGCCTAAGCAGCACCTTGATGGCACTACTAATTTCAGATAGATTTTTATCAGTTCCAGGGAATGTTGGGAGTGTTTGTTTTGCTTGTTTTGTGTCACAACACTTGAGTTATATCATAATTTCTCATTTGCTGTACAACTTTATTCTATTTTTATGCTTCTGAGTGATGCTGCTTTAAGTGCCCATGAGTGGTACTTCCGGACCATAAGCACTATCAGAGGCAACCTCAGGCAGATAAAACTCCTTGTCTTTTTGTTGGGGAGGGGAGAAAGGGTCATCGTCAAGTGCTTTTTTTTTTTTTTCCTATTTTTTTCTTTCCTTCTTGCCTATTAAAACTGAAGCTACCACAGCTTCATAAAGGGAGACTACTCTTAGGTCAGACTTATTTCAGAATCAAAGCCTTCATCCTCAAGTGCTTCTCATTACTTGCTAAAGGCTTCCGTGGTCACTTTGGGGCTGTAATTAGAAAGCCTGACACTTTTAAAGGATGCCTGTAGAACTAAATATTCCTCAAAGTTTTTTTGGGGTGGCTTTTTTTTTTTCCCCCAGTCCTGATTTGAAAACAAGAAGCAACCAACTTTCCTGGCCTCCTTGATACTTAAATAAACCTGCCACCCTTATTTCCATAGATTAATGAATAGTGGAAAGTACATGGCAAAGGTTTATTCTCATACTCCTCCCTGCCTTATCAGGGGCATTCTTTTTAATTATAAGATAAGCATGATTTAGTGGTTATTTTTGCAACCTGGCAGAGCTACCACATCTGTGGGGCTGTTTGATTTTTAGCATCCAGTAGATTTGACGACCCATGCTTCCCATACCTCTGGGCAACTAAGGAGCCTCCAGCAACACAACCAGTTGCAGCCGAAACCTGGCGCAGCTGCGTATGGATGCTTATCATTAATTTATTTAAAAACCCGGTCACTGATCCACAGGCTGCGGCAGCTGGACAAGATCCCATATTGGTTGCAGTTACACGTTTCTCCCGCTCCATTATGTGATCTTTCAGGGGTTGGGTGCATTAATATGCAACTGTTCTGTTTTCTTTCAGCTGGCTTGTAAACTCTTTAACCAGGCGAACAGAGTTTGCAATTGTTGCGGGGTTGAGTGGGTGGATAGGAGCCGGGGCTGCAGCCTTGTCCAGTTGTAGATAGAATAAAATTGACAATGATGCAATGGAGCTGGCATCTGGACAACTCCGTGGGATGAATGGCACTGCTCTCGCAGTCCCTCCGGTGGTTGTACGCCTTGTAATAGCTAGCGTAGGAAGGGTGGTGAAAATTGATATGCACTATTACTACGTGTATAAAACTTAACACTGGGGCCATAGCACAGGTGGGGGGTTCCTGTTTATTGATTTTTATGACTCGGTTAGAACATACGGCTAATGCTTTTATACTCCAGGAGCTCTGGGAGTGCTCACCTCAGGTAATAAACCTCTCCGTACTTTGCAGTAGTTCACGATTTACATGTGAGCTTACGTTCCACTGTGCAAAGCCATCCCTCTCCCTTCAGGAATACGTGGCTGAAAGGGAGAAGAAAGCAACTTAAAGCGTTTTTATTTCGGATTTTGCAAGCTACCCATTCCTGCGATGGCAATGGTCCCTTATTCTAATTACTCATATTTCCAAGAAAATTAGTCACACAAACTTATGTTATGTGTTGTCTCAGAGGTTGAAAGCAAATTAGGTTTCCAATAAGACAGTACATCAAACAAAGTAGCATGTTCTTGATGCAGATGACTTTTTTTTTAGAATTATGGTTGGACACTTTTGGCAGACAGATTGTCTTTTACTCTATCAAAATGACAGTTTCTTTTGTAACTGCTACATTCATAATTAGAAGGAGAGAAGCAATCTGCCCAATTTAATATACTAAAAGAAGTTTAGTGTCTTGTGCTAGTAATTTCATTATTTTTAAATATGAATTAATTGTCTTAAAATAATATTGTTAGAAGTATAACTAGCAGGATTATGGAGCTAATTCTCTTCTTTTTTAAACAGAAAAATCAAAGCTCTTATTGATGCACTTCAGGCAAGATTAGGATTTTAGGTTTATATCAGGTGTTCTGTTTGAAGATTCAGGGGAACAGGCTGGAGGCGGGGGAAACGAATCCTTAATGTGAAATTCCTCTGTACAAAACCTGAGCTCTCCCAGGTTTACTGTAAGCTTGCAAAGCTTAACTCGGGGTAATGAATGAGGAGAGCTAGATGGTTTAGCAGCCTGGGAATAGAAGAAAAGGCCTTTCACCTCGGGTTCACGCAGTTTCCTCAGGGAGCTCGGTGCCAAATGGGCTGCCTCTTTATTTTTTGGGTTGTTGTGAGAGGAGTTTCACACAGTCCCTGAGCTTTCTTTGTTCCTGGTGTTGATATAATGGTTATTCTGCTGCCCAAAATTGCACAGGTTTGCAAACACAAGGTCTCCAGTTCCCATCGAAACTCACGGGTGCAAGACATAAGTCAGCAGAAAGGCCTCCAAAAAATCTGATATATACTTTGTTCAGAAGCAATATTAACCTTGAAAGTTTAACTTTCTCTCATAAAATGCAATCCTGACATGGGTCGCGCTTCAGTATTGCATTGAAAGAGGGAATAACTTTTAGTTTCAAGTCAGATCTTTTTTGTTAAAAATTTATGTTCTCTTTTGACCTCGAAGTAGGCACTGGCTGAAACCTGAACCCACTCAATGGCACCCAAAGGATATTCCTATCCCAAAGCAACGAGCTGGGGGTTTGGGGCAGGTACCTGGTGCAGGAGGCAGCACATCCTCAGGATAACTGCTGTACATTTTGATACATTAATTAGAGGATGAAGCCATCCTGCTGGTCCAGGTAGGAGTCCCGCCTGTGAGAGAATCAGGGAAAGGAGACTTTCTTTCCTCTGGTAGCAGAGAGGTTCTGGAGCACCCAGGAGCACCCAGGACACCCACACTTTCCTGCAGGGGAGGTGGGGTCTGGGGTGTTGCTATTAATAGCACTTTTAGAAAAGGGAAAATACTGAAGATCGAAAGAAAGGGAAAATACTCGAAGGCTTGAGGTCTGAAGCCTCATTCCACATCCCTTCTTTTACCTCTTAACCACAGGCAATGCCTCTGAAGTTTGCACACTTAAAACAACACAAATAATGCATTTTTAACAGAGATGTTTTCTCTGTTGGGACATCCCCCCTCTTGCTGCTGTTCCTTTTTGCTCAGTATCAGCCGAGTCCTTGCCCTTTGCCGTCAGCTCCATAGGAAAACAGCTGCAGAAAGCCTTATCCCAAGCAGAATAAAATCATTATGACACAGCAAACCCAAAGATGACATGTGGCTTCAACAGCCTCTTATGCCCTACTCCGCATTTCCTTTTGGCTGCGAGGATAAGGTTGAGGACCTGCCTAATAAGAACATTTCAGCTGACCATGAGGCACATGTAGATAGGAGAAACTTTGAGCCATTTTAAGCTCAATTTCTGGTGGGAAGCAGGCTCTGGAGGTGGTGTTACTTCACATACACACATGCTGGCAGCCAGTAGCTCCTCATGAGCACAGCAACAAAAATCTATGCTGAAAGAGCATCAGTTTCAACACCAATTGCAGCATTTCTAGTGCTGCAAGGCATGAATTTTGCCCTTTTTTGCATTGATCAGGATATATTGAGTGAGACACCTGGTAGGAAAAAATAAAAAAGGGAAATAGGCCATGGAAAATATGTAGTCAATGGAGGGGTAGCCAGAGAAGCATGGCTTATTTCTTGCTTCCCTTCTCAGGTGTCTGGCAGAGGAGTAGGAAATCCCAGGTGAAGAGTGCTGGGGAAAATCCCACCTGAGGGCATGGCTGGGTTTGACCGCCTCTCTTTTTCTTCCTCCTCCTTCTCCTCCCCATGGCACCTCCTGTTTGCTCCTGATGCCGTGTGAGCTCTGGGTTGGGACCAGCTTGGCCATGGAGGGATGGGCACCGTTATAAATTTGGTGTTCTGCCACCATTCCCTTGAGGAACATGAGCAATGAAGGGATCTCAGACAGTCAGGAGTTCTTGTCTCTGCAAAACCCAAGGAGAACACCAGGGGCATGCAGAAGGCATCTCTCCAGCCCCGGGACATTGTTCTCTGCCATGTTTTGAAGGCTCACGCCAAACAATAGAGGCTTTAAAGCCCGTTAGAAAGGACAATCAGATATTTTTTCCCTAACAGAAAATGCTGGTGGTTTAGATATATGGGTCACTGCTAACTCTCCCTCTAATACTTTCTGGTCGATACATACCAAAGGGGAGAGAAGTCCGAGGCATGTCTGTCCTTGGGACGGAGCCAAATGTTCATTTCAGTAATGCTATTTACTGGGAGACATCTTGATTAACAGAGCTTAATAGTATGTGAAATCATTACCAGTTATCTAGTTCTAGCAATACCTACGCTGTTGGCTCTTCCTTTCTGGTTTTGGGAGGTTTTTATAAAGTGTTTCTCCCCATAACCATCAGCTCCCACTGGGCATCCTGTCCTTCCCCAGGACATCTTGTCATTGCCTATGTGCTCACACACAGTGAAACCCAACATGAGGGCGATGGACACTGACTCAGAGGGTTGTTCTTACCTGTCTTAAAGCTGATAAATTTCTGCATGTGTCTCAGGAGTTTCACATCTGCCATCTAATGTGGGAAAGAGTCAAGTAGCCCAGGTACTTTTTCATTTCTTGCTGGCACGGAGCTGCCGGGCTGGGAGTCAAGCGTTGCACTCATTTCTGTAAATTCAGAAGCCGGTGCTGGTGGTGCAGTTTTTCACACAGCTTCTTCAGTGACCCCTAACATCTGCCTAACCCTTAAGCGTACACAAACCATTTCTGACTTGGGTTAGAGGGCAGAGGGATATTTTTGTCGTGCTCTTTTGCAAAGCATGTTTGTTGTAGCTCTAGGCCAATGATTTTTTTTTTCCTAAGCGTTTTTACCTAGCGGATTTATGTACTGTGAGCATCTCTCTGGTCATATTTTTCCAGCGAACAATGCCGGATTTCCCCTCAATATTGAATGTATCCGAGGTTGGCTCTTTTATCTCTATTTTTCTTCTCAGTGTCTCAGAGTTTTGGGGTCTCCCTCCTTTGTGTCAGAAAGGAGCAGCACTGAAAGCATTTCCACCTGGATGTTTAAATTATTTAAGTTGCAGGAACCAGACCTTTTCCCTCCTGAGTAGTTGTGGGTTTTAAAGGCTAAAATTGCTTCATCATGCCAAAGTGAAAGTATGCATAAATTATTTAGTTAAACCTGAGAAAATACAGACTTTTCTCAGTGATCTTTCAAGGGCTGCCTACTTAAATTTCAGAAGAATGGGCAGGGGTTTCTCTTTCTCTCGCCTCTTTCTTTCTCTTGAAAAATATTTTAAGTACCTATTCAGTCTTTTCTGAGATAAAGCTGTGACCAAAAATTGGAGGGCTGGGTTTTGAGCAAGTTTCAGAATAAAAAGGAAAATGCTGTACAAATCCTGAGTGCCCCTACTTCATCACGGACCTATGAATGCTCTCACCAGAGCAGGTAACAGGAGGTCGTGCCTGCTCCCAGTGCCAAGCAGAGGTTTGTGTCAACATTGCCACCGTGGCCTCTGTTCATCAGGAGTTTATAGCTTGACGGTAAAAATACAGAGAAGTTGTTTTTGGGGTTTTTTTAAGCTAACTTCCAAGGGGGTTTTAATTAATCTCGGGCCAGACTGTGGTATTCTTTGTACTCTGCAGTACAGAAACACCTTGTTGTGGGCACTAAGAGTCAGGTCATGTTCTTCCTGTAGCAGGATCCATCCCTATTTATTTTTAAGGTGTAATGATGCTGGTACTAAATGAGAAAGCTCCCTTGGCTACAGGAGAGCAGGAATGGTGTTTAAACGTTCTCCAGGCCAGCACAAGGACCCACCAGCACGGGACCTGGTTCTGTCAACACAGCAGAGTTTACAGGACTTGTCCCCTGTGTAAAGAAACCTGATCTTTTCCCGGCTGATGTCAATATTTCTGTCACTGGCTGTGGGATCTAGATTAGGGTCAGATATAAGGATGTAAAGGAGAGGGGGAAAAACCCGAACCTTTCCCTGTGAAGGCAGTTATTTATTTTACAGTGGTTTTTTTTTATATAGTCTGTCTCTCTTGCAGTGTGTGGTGGTGGGAAAGGAAGGAGGAAAAAATACTCTTAGAAGAAGAAATGCAGACCCTACTCCATGGCTGAGGCTAGAGGGAACTCCGTTGCAAATTGTGAGGAGTTATCAGAGGGATAAGATTGCTGCAGGATCCATTTCTTCATTTCACAAACAATTAATTTGGCCTTGTTGAAATCGAAATTAAAAAAAAATAACGAAAAGAAAATCATCTGAAGGAAAGGCTGTGGTTTGAGGGAGGTGGCCGGTGGGGAGGGCAGCCAGGTCCTTGCCCGTTGGCTGCAGTCAGGGACGTGGCTGGGAGCTGGAGGGTGACAGCAGCCACTGCAGGAGGGTGAAGTGTCAGGGGTCCACCCGCCGGTGATTCATTACTGGAGAGACGCCGACACCAGGCAGGGCAGTGACTTCACGTTTAGGGGATTGTGGCATGCCCTGCCATGAATATGTATTTTCAGAATGAGTGTATACACCAAAATCCCTTCAGTTTTTAGTCAATGGAGCCCTTACAATCAATCAGGTAGATGATACCATATGTGCAAAACCAATAGAGATCACAAAAATACATATTTATCCAAGCTGGTCCTTCAAGCTGTTGTGGTAAGTCAGATAAATTTCGCATGTTTTCAAAACTGGAGCAGAGGCAAGCAGAAAGCTAGAAAGGATGTTAGGAGCTGGTTCCTAACATAAATTCTGCTTTGCTGCTAGAAACTCTTCCTAGTTCCTCCTACCAACTCCAATCTACTTTAATCAACAGTTTGGGGGGTTTATCTCTTTTGCACTTTGAGGGAAAAAGGAGCACAGCAGAAATAAGAGGAGAAATAACTTTTGTAGCTGTGGTTCAGTGAGAGAGTGGAGACAGGAGTGGGGAAATAAATTGTTAAAAATCACAGTGTGAGATGGGGAATCAGCTGTAGCAGCAAATCTCATTGCTTTGGTTTAGTTTCTGCCACAACCTTCACATTAGCATTTTCTCTCTCTGAATTATTGTGAAGATTTGTATTATATGTAATTACAATACAAAGAGGCTCTGCCAGATAAAGCTATTTGCTGAAGTACTGTTTTCAAAAAACACAGAGTCCTTTCACACTTTAACTTACACCTTTTCATTACCTGCTAATAAAAGTACAGTGGATAGATTTGCCTAAACATGTCTCGCTAAGAACATTAACCCCATGGGTAACTCTGGCCTTTTGAGATACAAGCTTTCAATTAAAAAAAAAAAAAAATAAATAAAAAAAAAGGTAGTCAAGCAAAGATACTGAACTATTTGTGCCCCTTTTTGCCAATGTTTTAAGCATCCTCATACTGTAGATAACAGAGTTAAGTATAGAAAATGCATTGTGGCCAGGCTCCCAGATTCACTACTGCCATGTGAATTATAAATCTTACAAACAGGGGTGATACATCATTTTTTATTAAACTTATAACATGACTGCTTCACAAATAGTGTTTACATAGAAGGGTATACATTTAATTTACTCTCTGGGAACATTTCTAAAGAATATAAATTGCATTTTGAAAGCTTCCTTCTCCATAAAGTTCATCAATTTTCTCCCCTCCTTTTTTTTATTTTTTTTATTTTTTTGGCATTTTAATTGGAGCATCCAAACCGCACGTCCTTACTCAAAGTATCAAAGACCAAATATCTGTTCTGAGGTTATAAAATCAACTCTAATTTTCTTCCTAAGAAGTAGCAGATAATCAGTCTGTAAATTTTACCTACATTACTGTGGGGATGCAGAGCTATAAATTCCAACCAGTATGCAGGTTGGTGAAAATTGAGGTCTGGGCAGCAATGCATGTCCATAAACTTTTCTCAGGTTATTGGAATAGAACAAATCAAAAGCTGTTCCTGGTTGTATGATATTCTCTTTTGATAGACCAGGCTGCTTGTTGTTAGCAATCCAAGTGCAGAGGTTAGTCAGAGCAGAATGTAATTTCTAGCAATCTGACAGACCTGCGGATTGAAGCGGCAGGTTTTCCCTTCCGATTTCAGGGAATTGCTTCTTACTGTGACAAATGATTAGCTGTTATCTCGGACTGAATTTGATTTCTACAAGCAGCTGAGTCAGGTAACTTTGTGGTATTCGAGGGGGTTTTACAGGAAATGAAATCAGCTCCCCAGTCACATGCAGATCAAATGAAATCTTCCTGTTGGGGTAAAAATTGTGCTTTTTTGGTTAACTACAGGCAAGTTTACCAAATACATGTCTATACATTGGCCACTTAATGGATTTTATTGTTTTTAGCATCCCAATCAAGCC
>VYXD01014742.1:1343824-1349305 GCA_013397195.1 Hylia prasina
AATATACATCTGTGAAAACATCCATCCAATTACGTAGCTGCACATTTGTGGGATGCATTTTACACTTCATGTGGAATTAAACTATTAGTAAAAATCTGTCTGCAAATAGTGACACTTACTTTAAAGGATCACATGGACTTATATTGTTTCATAATGCATCTAAAATAGCAGTTCCTGAAACATCACTTCCACTTTAACAAAATGTGTTACTCTCGCACTGGCTAAAGCTCTATTTTCCTGAGGAAGGACTATTGAAGTATTTAGCTGGGAAGGGTTGGGTTAATACATGTAATTTCTTTTCTTTCATTGGACTTCCTTTTGCCAACTTTACCTTGTATAAATAATTTTGCCTGTGAGAGTCTTTACATGGAATGCAGATTGACTATTACTTCCTGAATAGATTTAAATTTAACACCAATTTAGTCACTGTAGTATTCCTATATTGGAAATAACAGCTTCCATAGGACTTCTGCAAAGTGCCAGAAACATGATCTCATACGTGGAAACAAATTTAAATGTGTTTTCTTTTACATGTTTTCTTTTCGTATATTTTTCCCACCTATGTTTCCCTTGTTTCCCAAATTCTCTCCTGTGTTCCAGGGCTGTGAGAAATCTGGAAAATTACCCAGTGAAAAAAAGCCCTAGCTTTTAATAAGAATTGCCAGTCTCACAAGCATTTTTATGTTTAAAACTTTTTTTCTTTTTTTTAATATCAGGGTATTTGTGCTTCCCAAAAACCAGATGCTTTTAAGATAAAACTGGGCCGTCCTGTTCATAATTTCTGAACTGAAACATGAATGAGAGGTTTGATCAGGAGTCTGGAAACCATTTATTTAGCTTGGATGTTGCAGAAGTGATTGGCTCTTTGGGAAGTGGCATTTCCCATGAGCTGCTGGGGTATCCCTGACAGCTGGGCAGGGATCCCCACCAGAGAAGGGGGTTGGAGAGGACCATGGCTCCTGACTTTGTCCTCTCCTTTCCATGGGGACAGGGAGGGGCCAGGTTTGGCTCATAGTTGTCACATGGGAGGGCAGTGGAAGTTGTCCCTTCACCATCCCTGTGGTAGATCTGGAGAAAACCATTCCTCCCACACAGCATGAACCCTGTGGAGAGGGGACTGACAGTGACAGTCCCTGTTCTACCCCCTAGTGTAAGGTTTAATATTTGTTTCCTCCTTTCATTTTTTTTTTTTTTTTTACTCCAAGAACCAAAACCAAATAAAACAAAATTATAAAAAAGAAGAAAAAGCTCACCTCAGGATGAGATCATAGCTCAATGCATTATGACTTGGATGCAAATGTACATTTTCAGTGGGTTCCTTGGCTCGTATGTCAGGCGCTATTGGAATTTTTTGAGTTATTTGGCAGTTAAATATTACAGTTTCCAACTTCTTCTTCATCAGCTTTTGAGGGAAATAGAAAAGAGCTAATAATACACTTTAGCTTGCTCTCCAGGCTTGGAAAGCTAGCAGGCAACTTGCTGGAATTCTGATACTCCTCCTCTAGCCTGCCTCCTGCTTTCTGTGGTCAGAAACCTCTGTGGGTGTAGATGAAGACCACCCTCCATCAGTGGCAGGGCCTTGCCTGCTCCCTGGCAGAAAGATAAGTCGCTGCAAGTCAGTAAGGTGCCCCACCTTGTCATGAATACTGTCTGTATTCAGCTTTCTGCAAGGCTTTGCTGGATGCAGGGCTGGACATGAAACTCCCCTGCTGAAAAGGGTTTTATCCATGTTCCTGTATGATTCCTTTCCTGGGAGTTTTATTGCTGGAGTTTATCTTTGCTAAGGATGCTAAAGCCTTACACATTTCCTAAAAGTCATGGCAAAAGAGGGATAAACTAGGAAGGGAGGGAGAGAAGGAAGCATCTCCCATGTGGGACAAGTGGAGGGGGCCTCCTCAAATATCTTCTGTATTTCTAATGGCTCTGGTGCTCTAATGACCATGAAGCTCCCAATGGCTCTCAAACTCCCCTGCTGAGGGCTCTGCAGGGGAAAAAAGGACACTGATAAGCAGGTTTTCTGTCTGATGGTTTGCCTTGCTGCCTTTTCCCTCCTACAGCCCCCATCAAATTGTCTTGAGTTACCCAGAAATGCTTCTTCTGTGAATTTTATTATCCAGGCAACCAACAGGAGATCAGAGAATGGTTTTGGTTGGAAGGGACCTTAAACACCATCTCATTCCAACCCCTCTGCCATGGGCAGGGACACCTTCCACTATCCCAGGTTCCTCCAAGCCCTGTCCAGCCTGGCCTTGGACACTTCCAGGGATCCAGGAGCAGCCACAACATCTCTGGGAAATGCTCTGAGGTGCTCCAGAGTTGCAATCAGCCCGTTCTGTTAGCAGGCAGGATCGTAGAGCAGCTAAACAGGATTATCTCCAATGGAGCAAGGACCCAACTGGCAGCAGGAGAAGCCACAGCAAGACACTGGGATCAGCCATCATCACGTGTGTTTAGCCTGCAAAAGTAAAGCTGTGTTAGGGGCAAGGAAGCGGTTTGCACACTTTCTGCAGGTAACACAGCTAAGGAACTTCAAAAAGCTGGTTTGGCAATTAGATAAGCAGATGCAGAACTGCCATAAAACTTCTAAGCATGTCCAAGGGCAACAGTTATTGCAAAAAAAGTATAATTTTATCATTAGGTCTAAATCTGTCCCCAGAACAAGCTGCAGTTTGTAACTTGAGTCTATGGCTGGCAAAATGTAAATTACCAATATCAGCTCCTGTAGCTAATGGCAGTTTTACCGGAGGGAGCATTGCAGGATTGGGCTCGGAACAGATTTTACAGACGAGGGATCCTGGTTCAGCACCGAGCCCCGCACAGGCGCAGGGATCCCTGCCATGTGGAGCTCATCTCTGATTCAGGATGACATGTGTCCACTCCCAGGACGTAATGGCTAATACGCCGCGCATTAAGTTAAAAATATAACAGCAAGTCTGCATAGTCTGCGTGCCATTCGGGGAGCAAAACACTCACCCGTGCATATTAAACTGAATTTCTAGGCTCATTTTTACATCTCTTCTCTCCACACACCCCAAAGGATCGTTAGGGACGAATGCTCTGTACATCATCATTTTACAAAACAAAGATGAGTTTGTTTTACACGAAGGCAACAAAAAAAAAATCCTTGCTGGCTTTCTATTATTTTTCCCTGTGTCGTGATTTAAACAGAAGTAACCGAGTGTTACACCCCTTTTCCTCCCCATCACCACAAAATACCTGCTGCAGATGTACACCAAGGCCTTGCAGTGGCTTTGCCAAATGCCAAATAGCAAAAGACCTTGGTCCTTTGAAGCTTTACACGTGGGCATAGTTTCATGTACACAGGCAATTCCACGTCCTCTGTGGGACATAATTCTTCATAATTCTATGGCTGCATGAAAAACCTGTGTTCGCTCCAATTTCTTTTTTCCAACTCCTTCTTAAATGTGAAAGTGTGGCTGATGCCCATAGCTTAGTGCTTCAGAAAATGCAGACAATTAAATCCTACTGTCCTCTAATTCCACCTTTAGAGTGTTCTTCCTTGCCTTCCTCAAAGTTTTTATTGCAAGGCAGAGCAAAAGAGAAAGTGTAGGGAAAAGTCCTTTCCTGATTTCATACAATGGAGGAGATAAACCCCTCTATTTAAATGGATATATATCTCTCTTATCAACTTAACTAGGCAAAGGAAGGTGTTCATTAGCTAGGCTGGATTAAAAAATAAATAAATAAATGAGAGAGAAGAGATTGAATGTGGAAGAGTGAGAAGAACAAACAAGTCAAAGCATTTGTTCATGCTGCAATCTACACATCAATTATCCTGCTGTGCTAATTACCACCTTTCCATACCCCAGGTACCTAAGCATTCGCACTTACTCAGTCTTTCATGCCTCTGATCAAAAAAAAAAAAAAAAAAAAAAAGGAAAGAAAGAGGAGGAAAAAAAAAAAAAGAACTTATGGAAGACAAGGCAAAATGAACCCAGAGGTGAAATAAACTCTTAGATCCAAATTTTCTTTACATTTGAAAGTCTAAATAAGGGTCTTCATTGCAGTTGTAGAAAATGAAACATTGACAAATATTTTAATTGTAAAGTGATAAATGGCTGTAAATCCAGGCATTCCTTGGGCTGGGTGCAGAGAGATGTTTCAGTTAGGTAGGATCGAGGTTGGTATTACAGACAATGAGGGGTGATTTTCAATGCCATTATTAGCGCGTTACATCATTAAAGTCAATGGCCACTAATTATCAACCTACTTTTATGTGGCTGTTGCGAAAGGGACTCCAGCATCCAGCTCCGTGCCGGCGTTTGTTTTAGGCTCTTGGCGTCGCCGACCACAATTAAGCTTCCTTGGTGGCGAGGAGCCCAAAGACTGCAATCCCTTTTGGTTTGCAGGGCCTCCTGGCCAGGGTGCTCATTTTCTCATTTCAGAGCGAAGTTGGATAAAAAAGAAACCTATTTCCTGGAGCTCATTTGATACCTGGTGGGGATGCTATTCAGGTGACAAGGATACAGGCACAGAGGGGGAACAGATGTGATTTACACACTCATTATCATTTGAATGAGAGTGCAGATAGGCTTGTTCAGGGGCCTGGGCATCACCTGGACAGCTTTCCTTCTGATCTTTATCCCATCTGAGAGACCAGGTCCTCCTGACATCTTTAAATCCCCGGCCCCCAGCTGGTGACACACAGAGTTTTATGACAGTAAGCAGTCCTCTGAAGCTCTAAGCACAGATGCCATTCAGCATTGTGCCTTCACACTGTTTTTTTCATTGTGCTCAGGCTTAATCAGGAATATATCCAAAATAAAGCTTAACTTGAATAATTTCTTTTGGTAGTTCTCCAAAAGCACTGTTTGCCACTCGGAGTTTGTGTACAGTATGCTAAAATAGCTCGGGTTTTGTGTTCCCAAAGTTGTATTCTCCTCCCTTCGTGCACTCTGGGTGTGCAGGAACAACGGGCTAAAACACAGCACAAGCTGTAGATATATTATCAAAGAAACGCCCGGCCTCCTTTAAACCTCAGCCCAATTAAACGGGCTGTTAGCACCCCAGGTTTTTTTTGGGGGGATGGAAAAAAAAATTACAAAGTTTGGGTGCTTCCCGGAGAGATGTTTGAATTTTACATGTTTGCTTCCTGGTTTTTAAGAGGGTGTTTCAGAGTCCTTTTGTTTGTCGTTTTGGGTTGGTTTTTTTTTCTTGTTGCTGCTGTCTGCTTGAAGCGAGGTGCTGTGAGATGCTGCTGGGATGAAGAGCGGGGTGCTGGGAGGGTGGGAGGGAGGTTTGTCCGGGTGGCTGGAAATGTTTGCTAATCTGGAGATCTGAAACGGTGAGTGCTGCAAGGGCCACAGTGTATTTAAAATCAGAGGGAGAAAAAGAAAGTTGTCTCCAGCGCAGGACAAGAATGCAAAACAACCTTGAATAACTTAAACTGTTGTTTTTAACCTTCCCTTATCTCAAGCAGGCTGACAGTTTTGGTGAGCAGCACAAAAAAAAAAAAAAAAA
>VYXD01014742.1:1355680-1363180 GCA_013397195.1 Hylia prasina
TCATCAAAGGCAATTATTGGCTTGGGTTTTGAAGTGCAGATTATCAAGGTATTATTTCCTTAGAAGTGCAATACTGTAGATACGTGGAAAGCAGGAGGACCTGAGTAATTTTCTACAGAGGAGAAGGCACTAGTCTGAATGTTTCAATGAATGACACACATTTAGGGTTGTTTTTTTTCTCCCTTAAGCATCAGTCTAATGTTTCTCTCCTTTTTAATTTATTTTTTTTTCTCCTTGGGTTAAATAAGGTAGTCAACACTGTTAGAATTTTGCTAGAGTGAAAGTAAAGCATGTTTTTCTGTTTTGTTTTATTTTAATATGTAGTTGCAGGCTGAGTATAAAGTTACAGTCTGGGAATAAACAAATATGGGTGATTTAAGGTCTGGCTGAGTGATGTGCAGGACAAGATTCTGGTTCCACTGAAATTAAGGAGGTTGCATCAAAGTGCCAGAGAAGAAACAATTGATACTGAAAATAAGCAGTTGTCCCAGAATGATTTCATTCTTTTCAGCGCTTCCAGTAAAATGCAGAACTCATTTAAATGAATTTTTCTTGTATTTATTCCACCTGAACTTAAATATTAGGGCCCACAAGCCAGGCTGCTCAGGAGCATCCCACAGGTATGAAGTGTCCTGGCCCTCCTTCCTTGCTGGTGCAGAATCCCAAGTTCCCAGTTTTTGGCCTGGGAAAATCTGAGGATTTTCCTCTGGAACCTGAGGTGAGAGGAACTGGGAGTATGGTAGTGATTTGTTTTGTTGGGAGTATATCAGATACTGTGCCACTGGTCTCTAGTCTCTAGTGATTTATCCCATTTATTGAATGATCTTGTCTCTGGTGTGTTCATTCATGAAGGATCTTCCCATTCCCTTCAGGTGACCAAGGTGGTACTTTTGTATTAAAAAGCAGGTCATGTGATAGTTTATAGCTCCTGCTCAGTGGTCCACCACCCAAAAGGATGACTCTAAATCCAGGCTTACATAGCATGTAATGACAAATGACAGTAAATCTCATTTGAAATTCTAAAGAGATTTCAGAAAAGTTTTATATGATTTTTTTTTTAAATACTAATATCTTCAACCTACAACATTTGGGTAATTCTACCTCTCTCACACTTGTCTATTTAATAGGAATTAGATATGCAGCAACTCTCTCTGCCATTGTGTTAGCAGTGATTTTGACTTCCTCTTGCTTGAGGGTGAGGGACAAGTTGACTCATTTGACAAGAACATACAAACCACTCAGCCACAACCACTCAGCCACCATCCCAGTCTTGACCAGAACAACAACCAAAAATTTCTTTATTGATCTAGATTTACTTAGTGTGAGTAAGAGATTATTTTTTTCTTTATTTCTACTTTTTATACAAAATTCGTCCTTAGGACAATCTTATTTTTACCTGTGAAGTCAAGTAGTTGGTGTGTCCCTTCCCAGGTATCTCCCTTATAACAGGGGGACCCTCTCAGATTCTTCAACCCAACATGGCTGGAGGACAATTATTCTGTTAGCAGTCATTTAAGTTAGCAATTATGAACTTAAACTCTTCTAAAGAGAAAGCAGGAGAGCTGGGTCCCTAAAAAGTAACTGTTATCAGCTGTTGTAGCTCTACTTGGGTGTCACAAACTGTGTTTCAGGGCCTTCACAGCAAAAGAAAAAGTTCTCAGCAGGCTGATAGACATTATGGTGGATAAATTGCTATTTACTATCTTCCACAAACTGCCAAGCCAATATTTCAACAGAAATTATTCTTTGCTGGAAAAGTTGTACTATTGTATAACTAGGGAGAGGCACCAACATTTTTCTGAAGAGTCTTCAAGAATGTAAGATTCTATTCCCTATAAAGTCACACACAAAAATGCATAGACCTCAGAAAAAAAATTTTTTCCTTCAGTTAAGAATCTTTTCATTCTACATAAAAGCTAAAAACAATAATGAAAACAATAAAAGTATCTTTTGGACAAAAGATAATAGACAGCAATACACAGTTCCAGCACCTCTTTTATCTCCTCTGTCCCTCATCATCAGTCACCACAGCGAGGAAAGAGAACTATCAGACTTGGAACTGTTCTAGTCCAGTAAAAGCTTTGATTTTCTCTCCTCTGCCACAATTCTTAGGAGTGCTGCATAGGAGTTATCACTGCTGTTTGCAAACAGCCAGGAAAAGGAAAGGGGATAAAATATTCACCTCCAAAGTCAACACAGAATGAGGCTATGCATCTATATTTCTCTTTCAAGGACATCATCAAAACTCATGGAGGCAAAGCCATCCACAGCAAACCATGAGGCTGTATAGATTTTAAGGTAATAAAGCTAACATTAACTGTCAGTCTCCAAACTGCAACCATGGTAGCCCTTTTAACTAAAGAGAAAGTTATTTTTTCTTCTCTGAAGAGGCTTCTTCTTCAAAGAACCCATTGATGGGAAGGTAGAAGGAAACCTGACATAATTCTGGATTCTTCCCAGCCTACCTTCAGGCATCTCTTTCTACTGCTTCTTTCATGGAGGCACTCAAGTCTTAGTGTGACAATTTTAAAAATACGAAGCCTCTGGGCTATTATGAATTTCTGTCCCCAGAGTGAAGCACAGCACAAATCCTACAAGTGAGAAGACTCAGAGGAACTGTCTGTTTTCTATTGTTTTGAGGTGGTCAGCTTGAGATTGAAGGTGATATTGTGGGGGGTGAAAGCCACATCACTTTTTACAAGGGTTAGCTCCTAGCTGTGCTGGAATACTTCACGCAGGGAAATGAGGAAAGAGGAGTGAGGAAGAGAAAGTGAGAAAAAAGAAAGAGCGAGGTGATGGGGGATATGCTGGCAGATGTCAATGGACAGCTTGGGTGATTCTGAGGATGACATGTGTTTTCCAGACAGAACAATGGCATCCAAACTGCTAATCAGAACACAGGGTTGGCTCTGTCTCTCCCCTGTAAATCTTGCATTCTTCTGTCTTTGCTGTAGCCAGCTCTTTCAGTTGGTCAGTGGAAAAAGTGGACTAAATTCTGCAGTTATCTGGAGCCTTTTTGTCCTAGTCAGTGAAGTGGTTTAAAATTGCTGTGAAAGTAAGAGGCAGGCAATGTAGTCAAAATGCAGGTGTGAAAACACTGGTGATTTTGCCTGTATAAAACACAAATAAATGTTGTGAACTAGGGGCTCTGCAGCCAGATCCATTCTGTTTTCTAGTTCCCCAATATTGAAAATACAGGAGCAAACACTGATTTTGCAAAATGAAAGTGATTATTTTGTGTCTATTCATCAGACATTTAAATTGAACTAAATGGCATTAATTGTAAGAGTCTCTCAGCAGAGCTCACAACTGTTCTTCTTCCATCTTTTGTTCTTCACTTGTCTGTCCAGTCCTGAAAAAGATTATTCTTATATTTTTAAACTTATCAGTAGAATAACTCTGAGAATAGTTCAGTTCTGTATGTTTAAGAAAGAGAAAAAAAAAGTTTGGACAGAGAAAATGAAGTTGCGCTGTTATGGAGAGAATTTTCTTGTGCAGTTTGATTCCTCATAAGATAATGTGCTTGTAATTTCTTGCAACTTGGAAGAAATGTCCCTAAATACTTAAAAATCATTGAAATCAGATCTGGGATGCAGTTAAGCAACAACAACATCTTCTTGAACATCCTGAGCAGTACACTCATGCCAATTCCATACTGATTTCAAGAAAAAGCTGAAGGTATATTGTCTTCCTCCAGGCTATGCTTTTGCTTCTCCTGTGAACAAGCTCTGTAATCTACCAGGAGAGAAGGCTATCTTGAAGGATAAATAAATAATCAATTATTTATGTGTCTAAAAGCATTCAGCTGTGCTCTTACTGCTGTGTAACCATTTAAAAGTATGTATTCAGCAGAGAAATTCCAGTCTGGGAATCTAGTGAATGCGATTTAATCAGCACCCTCAAGATTCACAGGAAGATGAGTCTCCTCCTGGTTGTCAGCATCCAAAAGCTGGCCTCTCCCTGCAGTGCAGAGGCAGCTACAGGGATAGCAGAGGCTGGCTGACCACACAAGTGCCAAAATTAATGTCTCTCAGTCAAGATATATAAACTTTGATGAATCCCATTGTCGTTAGCAGGAACAAAGCAACAAACACTTCCTGAGAAGAGAAGCCAAGAGGGAGCCAAGAGCCTCACCAACGTGTAGTGTATCTCATCTGACAGTGCAACTTTGGTAGCAGCCTCAGGACTCTGGCTAAAAATAGAAATAAAAATGAAGTCATTTGCCTGCACAGTATAGGAGTGTTCCTTGTTATTGGAGTTTGAAGTAGTATCAGAGGCTCTCCTTCAGTGGTTATCGGGGTTCAAAACAGCATCACAGTTTCCTGCTGAAGTCTGTAGTGGGTTTAACTATTTTCACTAAAGGCATATTCCAAAGGATGTGCATGCAAAGGCAACCTGAGAGGTGAGACACTGACTTAAGCATCTGCTTTTAGGCTTTGGGATTAAGCAACCCTTAATCTGCATTTCAAATTCCTGTATTTTTTGCACCCTTCTAATATCACATCTTCAGGACAGCTGAGGGCCTGTCTGTTGGCAAAATGTTGCCTCTCAAATCCTAAGCCTTCTTATTTGTGGAGTTTACATGTTGAAGGTACATTCTATTAGAGTCACCATTCCCATAGCAATTACGGTTGCCTGAGAAATTTCTAAAAATGTGTTTTTATTATCAATGTACCTTCCCTGAGAACAGTGTTTATTCTAGGGGGAAAGGAGTGGGTGTACCCTAAGCTTCCTGTTGCCATCACTTGTATCATCCTCGTTTCTCTTAGGATGAGAGACACTCATTAGTAATAGAGCAGAGGATCAATCACACGCTCACACAAAGCAGGTAAGGCCTTCTCTGGTTACAATCTGGAGATGGCAAAAGCAAGGAAATGCTGGGGCAATGCTATTATTTCATTCTTGGATTGTATAATTTAGAGGTAATGTGCTTCACTGTGTTGTGAGCATTACAGGATTCTGTTATCTAAGAAAGCATAAAAAAGTACTCTCCTGTCTACATGCAGAATTTAGCCATGTGTGAGTCTTTTTGCCCTAAATCATTTGCACACACCAAGCCAGGATACACACCCATGGCTTGGGATGCCCAAGAAGCAGTAGAAAGAAAGCAGTTCCCTCTCTCCTGTTTCCAGGCCTGCTGCTCCTAAGCCTTACCCGGTGCTTTCTCCTCTGGTCATCCCACTGGCTGCTCCTGAGCAGGGCTGTCTGTGGACAGGTCATAAGGAGTATGCAATTCTTCAGGACCCAAAGAGGAGGAAGGCACATTTTTGTCCTTCCGTGGATACTTTCGTTTTTAGCTTGCTCTGCGAATTATTGCCACTTTTTAGCAGCCACCTACTTTCATGTTACATAAAGAGCAGGGAGCGATGGGACCTGACCTTCCAGCGCACCTGAGGTGACTGGACACTCCTCAAAAGGTTAAGATGCCATGGCTGAGGCTGTGCACAATGGGCCAGGGCAGGAGGAAACCAGCAGCTCCCATCCGGTGGCACGACCCACGCCGCCGCCTTTCCCATCCCTCCTTCTGCAGGGAGCCGTTTGCATAAATTCCTTGCAGAACAGGGAGAAAATTGATCCCCTACTTTTCAGCTCCCTTCTTTTACTGGTTGTCACAACCTTAACAGTACTTGACATCAATGGGAGTTACATTGTGGACTGGGGGCAGTGTTTGGCCCTTAAGCATAGTTTTTGCATGTTAATACATTAGCAACTGATGTCTTATTTGTTCAGTAACTGACAGAATAATGTACAGAGAGCACGTAAGAATGAAAAGGGGCTAGTTAGGTAATGTTGAGCAGAACATCTTCAAGACAACAGTGCAACCACTGTATTTCAAATGTCAGGCTAATTATTATCAACATTTAAATGTTAGCGTGGGCCATTTTTAATGGTGGAATTTTTCTCAGCAGGTACCATTTAGGGGAGAAAATGTCACATGTAGTTCTGCCATCGCATTGTTCAAAAAAAAAAAGTACATGAAACAAGGAAAGTCTTCATAGAGACAGCAAAAAGAACATCTTGTTTGCTTAAATGTGACTGTAAAATTAATTTGTCTGATGATAATATTTGAGGTATCATTTGTTTTAAGGAGGCATGGAGAAGGTTTGCTAGAATATAACTGTTTCAACTGAAAATTACACTCACCAGAGATAAAGCATATAGTTTTTTTTGGAGATTCATACTTGTGCAGGTCCCAGTTGTTCTGGAGGCAGTTGAAGTCTGAGCTGTGCACTCTCTGGTAACCCCTGAACCGAAAATGAAACTTGAATATGATTCAGCACAAAATGGAATGCAATGCCAATGATTCAGATGCTTCTCCTCTGGTCTGGTCCATCCCTTACCACGTAAACACAGCACTAAATGGCAAGCACCATTGCAGTCCAGGGCAGAACCTGGGAATAATCATAAGCAGGTTTTGCTAGTCCAACTCTTACACAGAATTATGCGAATTAATCACAGAATTAATCCCTGTGTTGAGCTCAACACTTATTTCTGCTCTTTAGTTGGCCTTTTGCTGCACCTTAGAGTCAGATGTGAAATGAGTGCCTGTTTTGTGCTGGCCACCACTGTGTTTTCCCTCCTGTTCGTGGAGTTGCAGAGAGGATTTCTTTGGGGTCTTCTGTGTGGACTTGAAGTAACTTGTTCCTGTGCTGTCTCTGCAGCTCCATCTCACACACAAGGTTTGGGTGAAGCTTGAAATCTCGTTTGACCCAGTGGAAAGAACAGAGTGGAGTTCGGATGTGTTGTGTAGGAGGGCTTTCATTTCTCAACACTGAGTACAACTTTATGTATCATGAGTGAGAAAATAGTAATCAGCTCGACATGCATTAAGCATGTCTTGCCCAGTGACCCACATTTAAAGAAACTATTGTCAGTTATTATAAATAAAAAAAAATCTTTTTTGTTTTCCTGTAAAGGCAGAGCGAGGGTGCTGAGGTGTGCTTGTGCTTAGAGCAGTGACAACACTTAACTTCTGAAAATGGGAAAGCAAAGGCTGTGGTGATATTATATTGAATTTCCCATGGCGAGGCTGGGGTTTTTTTAATGCTTCCGTGTCTGATTTGACACACAGAAACAACAAATGCACGTAGTTAGTTGCCAAACTTCACAAAAGTCTGAAACAGCAAGGAAAAATCCCCTGGCATGAGCAGTGCTGAAATAGATGTAATTAGTGTGCAGAAAGATCCTCACAGCCTTGTCTCTACCCACATGAATAATTATTGTCGCCACTTGAAATTGTTTTACCTGACTGACGGATTCCATCCAGGGGCTGTGGACACGGGCATCCTCAGCTAATGCAGCTCTGCAAAAGATGGCAGAGGGCTTCTGTAAGTGAAGTTGACAGCAGTTATTTATTTAGTTTAAAAGTATTTACTACTATTTGTGAGAGAGAACCCTAAAGGTTGTGAAGTATTGTTGGCCTGTGAAGGTGATGGATGTTCTGCTCCTGACCCTATATAGTGAGACATGACTTCATTGCATGTTTAGATTGTTCTGATA
>VYXD01014742.1:1369151-1394151 GCA_013397195.1 Hylia prasina
AAAAAAAAAAAGCTGTTAACTGTTTTCCCCTTGCTGACTGGGTAGACGTGCCCTCAGATGGAAAACTTCTGATACTTGTGACTCCTTACTACCAGAAATCACATGAGATGATCAAGGAAGAAAATCACAATGGCTATATTTATATCGAAGGCTGAACTTCTCAGAAACACTGTACCTTGATTAAAATTTCTGGGAGGCTGCAATAAAAATATCAGATGTGAGACTGGCTCAGCAGATCAATTATCATAATTGACAACATTTTATTAATACATATTGAACTCCTAAATGTTTTGGACGCAAGATAACCCCGTGAAAATGATCCTTAGAGAGGCAGAATGCCAGATCTGGGAAAAGAATCAAGGCTGGCTTGTCTGCTGTACAGTTTAAACAAATATTTTTCATCTGGTCTGCATATTCTATGCTTTTGTACAAATTTAGCATCTGTTTGTACCTGCATATTTTAACTTAAGAGCTTTCATTAATTTTTTTTTCTCTTTTTTTAAGCTTCAAAGCCATAAACATGTATATTTATACCACAGTATTGTATGCTGGTTGTAAAGATCTGAATTAAGTCATTCTGTGCTTTAGTTTTGATTAGAATGATACAATTAGAACCTGTTATTTTACCAACTAATTACTTGTGGAGTGTGACATCTGAAGAATACTACAAGATTACAAATTTAGGAATGCACTGAGAATGTGCTCTGTTTATATTATTCCCCTATCTTCAGTCAAATCATTGTCATGGAAATGGATTAATACTGGGCCAGTCTCTGTCCTCATCAAAATCTTTCTCACTAAATCTTTCTCACAAAAAAAAAAAAAAAAAGAGTAATAAGAATTTTAATGCTTCATGTATCAATAACATTTTAATAGCATGCTTTGATCTTCTTGCCAGTCTATCACTTGATTGGCCGAGCAGCATCCATCTTCCTGAATCATCATCGACTGGTGTTTGTTTCTGGGAAATTCTCTCCTTTTTTTTAAATTCATTTGGTCATTGCTGAACCACTTCTTGGTGCCTTGTGCCATTTTATTTCTTGTAATTGCGTCTCAGTGAATGATTAAAGGACATTTTTTCACTTAAATCTCAAATACTAAATTCTCTCACTTAAAAAAAAAATAAAAAGGAAAGGAGAGGTTGTGTGTTTGTGCATGTCTTCAGATAGGGAAAGGCTGGCATTTAAAAGTTGAAAAGCCGAGAAAGAAACACTCTGTATAATTTTTTTTGCCTGTGAAAACCCTTTGGAAGGTTAAATCCTATCCAGGCTGCATGTGTGAATACCTGTTGCACATGAACTAACAAATTAGCAGCAAGAAACCAAGTTTGACAGGCAGTGCCAGGCAGGCTGAAACATCCAGGAAAATAAGTGTTCTCCCCGGTGATGGAGCCTCTTCTAAAAGCTGTTTTTGTTCACTCTGAACCCCCAGATTCATGGAAAGCAAACCAATCCATAAAAATACATAATAAGTAATTTTACATGTATCGTGCTCATTTGCATGTGAATTAACCCAATTTATGGCCATGAAGGCAGATTTTGTCAGTGCACAGAAGATGCAAACAAGTAGTAGGGGCAGAGGAGAACTGCCCATGGTTGAAAATTTGTCACATTTTTGCACCACTCAATATTACTTTTGCTGTGCCTCATACGAGGTTAAAAGATGGTGACAGCTCAGATCTGTGTGGCGATAAATAGATAAAGAGGGAGATACAAGAAGTTCTTGCATCTTCCTTCTGCATTTGCATTTTCTTCCAGGTATAGATCTCACAGTGTCTGGTAACTGATTATTTCTTTTAAATAAGTAGGGAAAAAAAACCCCAAGACCAACAACAACAAAAAAAAATCCCTTTTTCTCACCCGACTGCTTATTAGATTTGATATTGGGAAAAGCCCTTCGTTTACTGTGAACAAACAGTTCTGTTTTCCACCGCTTGCTGTCATGTTTAAAGTAAATAAGTTCTCGTCCCTCCAGCACTGCTGGACTCATTCACTTCCCAGAACAAAGCCATTGTGTAGAGGTCCACAACAGCCCCTTTCTCTCCTTCCCCGAGCGGGATCTTCCCCGGCACCGCAGTGTGCTCCCCAGCTCTGTGAGCCTTTCACCACCGTGCCAGTGCTAAAAGTGTGCCTGCTTTATTTCACAGAAGAAATGAAGGAAGATTATGACACTATGGGGCCTGAAGCCACAATTCAGACCGCTGGAAACAATGGTACAGGTAAGGCCTTGCATAGAGTGAGCACCACTTTTCTTTGGGATCACGTAGAGATAGCTGTGCATGAAGAGTGAGAGTGACAAAACAATCTATTTCTTGGTTTTGGTTAAAAAATTGGAAAATACTGACATAATTCTCCTAGTTTTTAATACCCCCCCCACCCCAACTTGATCACGAGAGTGCAGTGAGCAATTCATGCAGGGAAGAGTCCTTGCAACCCTCCTGTGTCCCACAACATTTTAGCTCCAAATCCTTGTAGCTGCATCCTTGGGAGATAATATTTCTCTGCAGTGTGAGGAGATGTTTTCCCAGGCAGGTAAACCTTGAATAGTTTAAAGTAGCTGGGCCATGAGAGAGACTGTATAAAGAGCTTGATAATGAGGATGGGGTACACCCTCCTTGGCAGCCCCAGATTTGGGTGGTGCACAGAGTGAGCTGCTTCAGAGTCTAAAAACATCTTTTCAGCAAGACACACATAAACCCCTTACATAGATCCATAGACACACACACTTTAAATGCATATTTATGAGATTATAATGTTTCTGGCTAATATTTTTTTTACCACTTTTTGCATCTCTTTCTTTCCCTCTTCTTAGAAATCAATACATTTGGTGGCACAAGGAGTGTGACAGAGATATTTAGCAGGCACCACCTCTGAGCCATCTCTCTTTTTCTGTAGCAGAGCGAATCAGCAAAAGGTTTCTGTTGCTATTTTCAAATCCAAATGAATTCAGGGGTTTACCATGTTCTTTCCAAAGGCTCCACTCTATCCTCAGCACAGCTGAATGCCATACATCACCCAGTGTTTCTTCTGCATTTTGTCACAATTTGAGATGTTGCAGATAGATTTACGCAGTTAAAAGGAAGAGTTTTCTAGTGTAAGTACATTTCTATGCATTCCATTATGAAATTTAGTTCATAGGTAATACTCTCCACAAATATTACTGTAAAAGGTGGTACCAAAGTCTCATAAGGATTTTATTACTCACACTTTCCTAATGTTGGTAACACCCACATAAAACCCCAGTGCTCTTATTAAGCTACACAAGAAATTTACTTTATCATTCTTGAGGGGGAAAATAATAGGAAAATAAAACCATGTCACTGCTTTCTTCATCCATTAGATTTATTAGGCATGAAAGGAGGGTGGCACCGAGGCACAGTTCATCATTACATATGTACTTAATGATGTTGCTGTGCAGAACTGGCTACATATGTATCTCAAAAGCTTATTTTATTTCCAAGAGACAGCAATAAAGTGACAAACTGTGCTTAGCACTTGGAGAAACAGAATTTTAAAAGACGTCTGATTCAGAAACAAGTCTTGATGGTTATCTGAATTACCATTACCAGAGCCTTTGAGGTCCCCTATCAGTCCGTGTGACTTCCTTTGTACATATTTTCCTCACCATAACAGCCCTTGACTCTTTCATGCTTGCAATGTGGTATCCTTGAAGGGGAAGACTTCATGTCCTCGTAGTCCCTTACCATCCAGTATCTCCTGTCCTTGTCTTCCAGCTCATCCCTGGCCTCAGGAAATCTCTCTGGGGGTGCCATTGAGCCCTGGCACAGCCCCGCTGCTATCCCTGAGTGGGGTCCAGGGGGTGTCCTGCCTCCGCTGGAACCAGTTTTCCATGGAAGAAATAAGGGTTACCCCTACCCAGCTTGAGGCACTGCAAACCCATGGTTCAAGGAGTGCTTTGAATTTAGGTGGTCTGCATTTAAAATGCCAGAGGTTCTCAGTGTGTTGCTCCTATCCATTCCTTCCCCAAATGTCCTGTGCATATCCCAGGCTCCTCTTTACTCTGGCTACGATGGGAGGCTTGCTCAAATAACCATCATAAGTTGCTCTGACAGTGTTAAATTCAAGTCTTTTGGCAATGAGGTGTTCAGAGCCTCTTTCAGGGGAGGCTGATGCCTTGTTAGGTTGGGTAGAACAAGCTTCTTTAGTTGTTACAATCTCCATAGACTCTTAAGAGCAATGTCAGATTACTTGGGCATAATAAACACTCTGATAAATTAAATGCTTATGCCAATCTTTTCACCTTGAGTTGGAGATGCCAGGTGTCTATGAGGACCTGTAGTTCCCTTTATTAGGAGTAAAAGCTCGCCTTCATGCCCAATGAGGTGCCTCAACCATTATTTGATAAGGAATGGGAAGAAATCAGTCCCTGAGCTGTCGGAGATCCTTCCTGGATAGTCTGGAAACTGTTCAAAGTTTTCTTTTTCAGCCTCACTTTGGGTGTTTGGCCTCAATTTTTCCCTGCAGGGAATCTAATGCTGATGTTTAATAAAGTAGGTGAGATGAGGCTGAGACTGGGCCCAATGAAAACCTACATCCAACCAGAAAGTTTCTGTAGGTGCATGCAATATCTGTAGTGCACTTTTAGCATCAAATCCTCTGCAAAATGTCATTAGTAGAGAAAGAAAACTAAAAGAAAAGTCTCCATTAGTAAATTATTCTGCTATTGTCAGAGTAGCCGCTACTTCTTAGTGGTACTTAAGGCGAAATCTTGTTTTCCATACATTAATTATATTTTTATAATGAGCCATGGAGGCTTCATAGTGAAAAGGCAGAAGTGGCCATTAAGGTGAAAATTTAGGTTTTTGGTCCTACTAAATGAATTTGTAAATATTTCTGAGGATTTCTCTATTAAAGACTTGAAAAAGTGATGTTTAGCAGAAGAGGTTTTTAAAGTGTGAATGAAGAAATTCTTACAGTTTATTTTATTCTGCCTTTTATGGTTATTGCAACTGGGATGCTTGCGGAGAACACATTAAGAAAATCCCTGTAAACAAACAGAAAATTTTTCCTGGTTTCGATTAGTAACATCTGACAAAAATTCAAGTAGAGATATCTTAACATAATTTAAAGAAAGGAAAGAAAAACTTTCAGGAGGAGGAAAACAGAACCAAAACTTGGCAGGTTGGAGGACAGGCCGTTTTCAGGCTGTAATCTGTATGTACCAATGGGGGCCTCTCACTTCCTGGCTAATGAAGGCTGTGGTTTTATTAGCTTTGTTTGTGATTAAAGGCAGCTATCACCATCTTGCAGGACGAGTTCCCACACAAAATAACTGGTCTCCCAAGCTCCTTGGACCTCTCTCCCACTTTATCTTGAAAGGTCCTAAATGCCTCCAAAGATAGCTTTCTTTAAAGTGTTTTATTTTTATGTGACAGAGCCACATCAGCTTTTGGAGCTGAAAATATTTCTGCTCTCCAGGCTCCAATAATTAACTAAAAAAAGGACTTGTTTGGTGAGGTCACTCACCATAGATCTTGCTGAAATTCTTGCCTCGCAGGAGGGGATGTGCAGTGTGTGAGCAGTGTCAGCCCACAAGGAGTCTGGGAACATGGCTTTGTACATGGAAAATAAATCAGGATATGGAAGAGGGAAGCAAGTCTTCCACCCAGAAGTCAAGAGAGAAACCTAATGGTTGTCAGATGAGTCTTTTTAGTACCTCTGGGTGAGCTTCCAGCCATGTCTGAATTGTCAGTAATGTTGCTGGTGAGAAACCAGACCCACATGGACACTTTTCACTATTTGTGTTAATCTGCAGCGTGGCAGCGCTGGTTGTATTGTTTCAGTGAAGGATCTATCAGCTTTTCCACTAAATCCTCTTGTTTTTAGGGGTTTATAATGTAGACATAAACATTTGTTTTAGCTGCTGGATTGCATGCACAGACACAGAAGCTAAATAATCCCAAGAATTAGGAAGCCAAGGCCGGTAATATTGCAGCAGTCCTCCACAGCCTGTTGGATCGGCCTCCAGACAGACTTGGGGGCACAAAGAAAGAACCTCATTTGGGTTTGAGCTGGGGATGGAAGCTCCTAATATTAACTCAGGCACTGAGTGGCTTGAATCCTTATCCTATAAATGCAATTGCAAGTACACCTAGTTTACCTGGAGCAGAAAAGGGACACATGGAGCCATCCTGTGGAGCCATTCCATTTCTCCTCTCTGGAGAAAAGCTCCCTCTCCTTGCTTCACAGGTAAAAATTATGGGCTCATGGCCTAGATTTGGCAAAAATAAACTTGTTTACCTTGGATCTATTGCTAAGACAAGAGAAGGAGTGGAGCTTGGGTAGTGTTAAGCCAGAGGTTAGGTGATCATGTAACACTTGGAAGATCTAGGCATAAAAGGGGAAGGAAAAGTTAGATTTACAGCATAAAAAGTAAAGCCTCAGCTTTTCTCTTTTTTTTTTTTTTGATAAAAACAAGAAGTCCTACACCTACTGTGATGCTCTTGTGCATAAGGTGTACTCACTAACCACCATTTTGTTATATTTCTCTCCCAGAACAAAATGGAGATAAAGTACTGCACACTCACACTCCCCTTCTCTAGAAGCTGTTTTATTTTGGGGTTGAAAGAGAATTGTTTCTCTTGCTAGTAACAAATGGTAACTGGAGCTGCAGTAGGACCAAGAGGAACTCTGTGGTGGTGTAGCCATTCCCTACAAAACCACTGTGATAGGGACAGAAGTTTCCTTCCAAAGCCACGGTCCCGTGCCCTGTGCCATTTGGTCACTGTCACTAAAATACTGCAGAATGGTTGAGAAGCTGCTCAGCTCATATGAAAAATAGGGCATATTTGTCTCAGCCAGAGGATTTGATTTTATCGGCTAAAGGGATGAGGTTTACAGAGACGGATATCTACTTTTATCGATGACGCCGAGATCAGAGCTTCAAATCAGGCGCTGCAGGCTCCCAGTTGTGCCCCAGTCAGAGGTCATGTCTCATTTTCACTGCCAGCATCACTGCCTTGCATTTTCGTAGGAAACTGAGGCAAAAGCATTTACCCGTTTCTAAATACCAAGGAGCTGCTTAGTCTCCCATTTCCAGTGGTTATAAACCATAACCCCCTTGATTTCCATGTGTTTACTCCATGTTGCTTCCTAGCACCACTGACAGCAGAACTGTGCTGTTTAGTGTTCTACATGAACTCCAGAATAGTCCATGGTGTTTCCTCATTTTGTTATTTCACCTCAGCAGAAATACATTAAAAATTTAATCAATCATAAGCTTTGCTTTTCATTTGTGGTCAGTTAAAAACAAGTATCTTTAGTTCCCTGCCACCAACTGTGTCTTTCAAGACTTCTTAATAAACAAAGAAACACAACTTAAGAGGAAGAAAATCATAATCTCCTTTTTTTTTTTTCTTTTCTAGTTAATTTATATTACTATTTGTCTATAACATCCCAGAGTTTTAAGGTCTTTCCTGTAAGCAGTGTTCATACTTGGGGGAGAAATGCAAATTTTTAGTAACAGGATGCTTCATGGCTGAGCATGTATTATGTTTCATGGACATTGCATGGATAATAAAAAATTGAGGTTACATTTAAAGAAAAGAAGGAAAACTCTTGTATGGACTGTCAGAGTGGTTTTGGGCTTGGTGACCCTGTTGTAGTCTAAACCATGTGGCTCTATTGCAGAAATCATGAAGCAGTAAGTTTTTAAAACAACCTATTCTCTCACTGTAAGTTAATTTTTTGGGGAGGAAAAAAAAAGCAGGAAGATGTGAACAACTTTCTTCTTGTGCCTGACAAAGAGGCAGGACCTGTCTCTGAAAAATTTGGTCTTTTTCTACCTGCAAGTGCCATCTCCCACATGGGCACTGTCTTGGGGTCTGTGGGATCCAGGGGTGGTTGAGCTCAGTCTTGTAGGTTGAGATGTGCTCATGCCAAAAGCTGTGGGACCCCCAGGAGCGCCGTGAAGGTTGTTCAGGTTCCAGCAATGAAAGATTACCTGCATTACCCAAGCCTCATAAACTTCTCCTGCTGCCCTGTAGAGCCCCGTGTTCTTGTTAATTTAACTGCCCGCCCTTACTTCCATCCACACTGGTGGAAAGCCCATATTAATTTTATTGGGAGCTGGAGCAAGGCCGATGAGAGCAAGGATCCAGCTCCAGTACATCTGCTCAACCTCTAATGCTGCTGACCGACCCAAGCTCCCTGGGACGATGCACTCAACCACCCTTTCTTTTCCCCCTCTCTTATTTTAGTGAAGAACGCAAATTGCACGTCGGACTTTGAGGATTATTTTGCCAAAAGGAAACTGGAGGAAGGAGATGGGCATGCAGTCAGCATAGCAGAGTACCTGCAGCGCAGCGACACAGCCATTATTTACCCTGAAGCCCCTGAGGAACTGTCTCGCCTTGGCACTCCAGAGGCCAATGGGCAAGAAGAAAATGGTGAGGCTGTAATTCATTTTTAGCCAGTATCCTGACCTCGTGCAGCTGTTGCAATTATAAATGCACTACATGCCTGGGTGTTTACCTTAAAAATTGAAGAACAGCTGCAGCGGCATGGAATTTCATGAGCAAAGATTGGGGCTGTAATTTCAGTGTATTGTGATTTTTTAGTCAGCACATTTGTATTATTTGGTGGGTGAACTGAAGAGCTGAATTTAAACAGGAGAAAGGCTGCTCCTCTACTTGTGAGTTTGGGAAGTTTTAACAGAGTTTTAATGCAACCAAAGACAGAGTAGCCAGCCTATTGCTCTCCAGTGCCTTGATAAATAATTGGAGAAGAGTCAGTAGGAAGGATTCGGTCAATGGCATAAGTAATGTAATGAGCTGGGGCTGCAATGCAAATTGCCAATTGATCAGGAAAAGTATTTCTTAGTTTTCCAGCCTGCCAGGACTGCGGGAGGAGCGATGCCCACGATTAATTTCCCGGCGGGGTCCAGTGTGGGCCCTGCGAGTCTGCCGTGGGCGTGCGCGGGTGCCGGTGCTCCCGCCGCCGGTTGGAAGCGCCGTCCCTCCCTCCCGGGCAGCAGATTGCGGCGATTCCTCTCATACCATCCCGGGCAATCAGCCCATGAGCTGCCATTGATTTGCTGACCTTTTGGCCTGCCTCTCTTTCCTCCCCCCTCCACCCCATCCCGGGGCGCAGACCTGCCACCTGGAACTCCAGATGCCTTCGCCCAACTGCTGACCTGCCCCTACTGCGACCGGGGCTACAAGCGCCTGACGTCCCTCAAGGAGCACATCAAGTACCGCCACGAGAAGAACGAGGAGAACTTCTCGTGCCCTCTCTGTAACTACACGTTTGCCTACCGCACCCAGCTCGAGCGGCATATGGTGACACACAAGCCAGGGACAGATCAGGTGGGGGGCTGGTTTTAAGTGATTTCTTTCTGTAATAACCCCTTAGAGAAACGATATTGCTTTGATTGGCAATCATTATTAATTTTTCATGGCATTTTGAAGATGCAGATCTTTTAATGGTAATAGCTTTAATTGAGGTCTAAATGATTTTTTGATGGTCTCTTCTAATATGATTTAATAGTCTTATGTTCACGATCGAATGAGTGTGTTAATTTCTAATTTAGAAATTTTATTTGCACTTTAACTTGACTTTAGTTTCGTTTTTATGTTCCTCAAAAAGTGAATGAAACTGTAGCATTTTAATTATACATTATTAAACATCTCAGCAATTTTAATTCCATTTTTCACCTAGTTTTACTTTGCAGTGTTGCAAATAGGAGCTCCAAGACATACTAAAAGATCCGCTAATATTTTTTCATTACTTTTCGAGTAACCTTTTCAATCACACGAAATTATGCGTATTTTGTATAATCGTTTGTTAGACATAATTACACATTTTGAGAAGAACTCTTCCGACAGTACATATAGGCTATCATTTGTGATTGTGCCACTAGAATTGGGCATTGCTCTCATTTGTATAGCCCGGCAGCATATCTGCAATAAATCAAAGCCGTTTTTTCCTCGATGGGGAACGTGTAATATTATATCAGTGCCACATTTAAGGAAATGCTGGTGTCTCAAACAGGTGACTGAGCTTCCCTAGTGCTCCTAGATGGGCTGGCGATAGACCTGCACCACAAAATTTTTTACACACCAGCAGAAAAACTGCTCCTAGGTGGAGAATTACTTCTAAACACCCATCTTAAGGAGGGCTGTAATGGAAACTCAAATGGCATGGTTAAAAGTCGAATAAATAGATGTGTGCATTGTGTCAAATTATAAAGGCTTTATGCCGTATTTATTTTTCTTAAAAACCTGAAAATCACAATCAGCTGGATTGATTCTCTTGGTAGGTTTTTCTCAGCAGAAGGTAAATTCAGTTAGGCAAACACACATCTTCCCAATCACACGATTTTTGCAATTAGCATTTTTAAGAGAACTGTATCTTTTGCTTGATCTTAAATCAATATAAATGACTCCAGAGCACTTTCTCCTGTTCTTTCCTTCCCATGGCTTTTCCAGTAGACAAACACATTTTCCCATGTATATTTTTCCTAACCTGATCCACCGTAAGGTTCTTCCTTTTGCCTCGTATCATTAAAAACACCAGGGGAGGGAACAAAACCCGCCTGGATATTTATCCAACGTAACTGCCTGAAATTTCACATGCGAGAGCGCGCTGGTACTGGCGCATTATGAATGGTAGCTTTGGTGTTGAAAAGTCCCCTCATTTGCTCATGGCATTTACAATTAGTAAATTAAAATGATTGTATCATATTAACAGTGGCACAACTAAAGTTTATAGTAGTCCTCAGAGGGCGATGGGGGGAGACAAAACAGCTGTTGCTGTTTGTTTATGCAACTCAGCAACATATGAGCGCGGGTCCCTCAATGGCGCGCGGCGGGCTGGGCTCTGCTTGATCTTTGAAGGTTGCTGCTGTTTGAACAAACCTCCCTGTGTCCCATGTAACACCATCTGTCTCGCCAGGAATGTGGGAAGAGGCAGCACACCCTCGCAGTTGTCATACCGTTTCGGCGCTGCCTTTTTTTTTTTTTTNCGCCCCTTTTTTCCCCCCTCCCTGCTCCTGCAAAAGGCTTTTGTGTCGTGGTTGCCTGTAAAAGGCTGACCTCCTACCTTTGAGCATCCAGAGTGGTTGGCTACATGATTATCAAGATAATAATTAGTTTTTAATTAATTATTTTTTTCTCTCCAAATTCAAAGTCATGGGGCTTTCCTTGCTTGTTGCAAAAAGGTCAGCTGCCTTTGATTATATCTTTACACCACTTTTAACTTTCAACTTTCCCTCGCCCCTCAGAGGAGCACTGGGGGAAAACATGGCACGAAAGGTAGTTCAAATCTTTCCTGCTGCTCTGTGATTTTAAAAAACATTTCCAGCAGCAGCTTATGCTGAAGATGCAGTCTCTCCTGCTTGATAATGAATTAAATCTTACACAAAATGCCACTAACGACAGTGTTTCTCTCTTTCCTCCACATGCAGTAAACAGAATTTTTAAACAAGCTGAGTCCCACATGTTCAGAATCTGCTAGGAATATTAAGAGCCACAAATCTTCTTATAAAACTGTTTCTCTCATCGTAAGATACCTTAAAGCAACACATTTCTGATGAGAGACTTAGGAAATAATTCTAAAGCAAATATCGAATGCTCATGTGAAAGTACTTTCTCATTTGTTTCGGTTTACTGCCAACATTTTGATTTTTATTGCAACACTGATGAGACAAATAAATGTACATGCAGACCTTTTGGTCCGCTTGATGAATTCAGAGTCACATTAATTTAATTTTTGTTTTTTAAGCTTGAAATTCATGGTTTCTCTTGCATAAAATTCATGTTGGTATCTCTTTTTTTTTGTTCTTTTCCTCCCAGCACCAAATGCTGACCCAAGGAGCAGGCAATCGCAAGTTCAAATGCACTGAGTGTGGCAAGGCCTTCAAATATAAACACCATCTGAAGGAACACCTGCGAATTCACAGTGGTGAGTAGCGGAGGTGCTGGTGTGCTCATTTGCATTTTGTTTAATTAGCTGAGTTTTAAAGACTGCTTAAAATTTACACAGTTCTGCTTCTGGCTTCTTGGAGCTACCAAGGTATTTCATAAGTGATATCTGAGTCATCCTCATTTATCATGCTGTTAATACCACGGTCTTGCTAAAAGATTTGGAAATAGTAAAGCTTCCTGCAAATAATATAGATTGTTTGGCAGTTTGAGTTCAGAAGCGTTCATTCATTGCTGTGCAGCAGGAACCTGAAGAGTCCATTATATTTTCCAAAATAAAAAGTCCCCAGGAGTGAAATACAACTCATATTCTCAGATAACAAGAAACTGCCAAGCCTCTCAGATTGAATGACTTGGGCATTTTGGCTCTCCCACTTGATGCAGAATTCAGCATGCAAAATGTCACCAGGCTCAGCCCAGGCACAAACTGATGTGGAGGTTCTAACATCAGGACTCAGTTTCTCATAGTGGTGCTCATACCCGGTGAAAATTCCATTTTGGAGGAGAAAAAAAAAAGCAACAAACCAAAAGAAACAAATCAAATTTGAACAGTCTTGATTTGATTTGACTCCCTTCCCCACAGGGTGCTTACCTGTGACTCGCCCTGGTCAGTCTGGAGTCAATTTCACACTTTGATGGCTGTTGCCACCTGGAGACCCTGGGTCCAAACTGACCTCAAAACCTGTAAAAAGAGGAAGGTGAAGCAGTGGTGGTGTGTGGCCGTGTTCATAGGATTAGTATTTCCCTCACTATTAATCTCTGGATACACAGGCGATCAGTTAGATACTAAATGCAATCTCTTGCAATTATAGCAGCAAGAATGATAATTAACATTTGGTTTTAATTATCATTTTAGGTGAAAAACCATATGAGTGTCCAAACTGCAAGAAACGTTTCTCCCATTCTGGCTCCTACAGTTCGCACATCAGCAGCAAGAAGTGTATTGGTTTAATCTCTGTAAATGGCAGAATGAGAAACAATATCAAGACGGGTTCTTCTCCTAATTCTGTATCTTCCTCTCCTACTAATTCAGCCATCACACAGCTGAGAAACAAGCTGGAGAATGGCAAACCACTTAGTATGTCTGAGCAAACAGGCCTACTGAAAATTAAAACAGAACCACTAGATTTCAATGAGTACAAGGTTCTTATGGCCTCACATGGGTTTAGTGCAACTAGTCCTTTTATGAATGGTGGACTTGGAGCAACCAGCCCCTTAGGAGTTCACGCGTCTGCTCAAAGTCCAATGCAGCACTTAGGTGTAGGGATGGAAGCACCTTTGCTCGGGTTTCCTGCAGTAGGCAGCAATTTAAGCGAGGTGCAGAAGGTCCTACAGATTGTGGACAACACGGTTTCCAGGCAGAAAATGGACTGCAAGGCTGAAGAGATCTCCAAGTTGAAGGTTTACCATATGAAGGATTCATGCTCTCAAGCCGAGGAACAAGGAGTTACCTCCCCCAATATTCCCCCCGTGGGTCTTCCAGTAGTAAGTCATAATGGTGCCACTAAAAGTATTATTGACTACACATTAGAGAAAGTCAATGAAGCCAAAGCTTGCCTCCAGAGCTTGACCACAGACTCAAGGAGGCAGCTCAATAACATTAAAAAAGAGAAGCTGCGAACCCTAATAGACCTGGTAACTGAAGACAAGATGATAGAGAACCACAACGTATCCACTCCATTTTCATGCCAGTTCTGTAAAGAAAGCTTTCCTGGTCCCATTCCGTTGCATCAGCATGAGCGTTACCTGTGTAAAATGAACGAAGAAATCAAGGCAGTCCTTCAGCCTCACGAGAACATGGTTCCCAACAAACCTGGAGTGTTTGATAAGCAAACCCTCTTGCTGTCATCAGTACTTTCTGAGAAAGGAATGACTAGCCCCATCAACCCATACAAGGACCACATGTCTGTACTTAAAGCATATTATGCTATGAATATGGAACCCAACTCTGATGAACTACTGAAAATTTCCATTGCTGTTGGCCTTCCTCAGGAATTTGTGAAGGAATGGTTTGAACAAAGAAAAGTCTACCAGTATTCAAGTTCCAGGTCACCATCACTGGAAAGGGCCAGTGCCAAGGTGGCGCTGGCTGCCACCAACAACACTCCCACTAAAGACTCTTTGTCAGCCAGATCTCCAATAAAGCCTGTGGACTCTATAACTTCACCATCTATAGCTGAACTCCATAACAGTGTTACTAATTGTGATACTCCTCTCAGGCTAACAAAACCTCCTCATTTTACCAATATTAAGCCAGTTGATAAATTGGACCACTCTAGGAGCAATACTCCTTCTCCTTTAAATCTTTCTTCCACATCTTCTAAAAACTCCCACAGTAGTTCTTACACTCCAAACAGTTTCTCTTCTGAGGAGCTTCAGGCTGAGCCATTGGACTTGTCTTTACCAAAACAAATGAAGGAACCCAAAAGTATTATAGCCACAAAGAACAAAACAAAATCTAATAGTGTAAATTTAGAACACAACAGTGTTTCTTCATCATCTGAAAACTCAGATGAGCCACTGAACTTGACTTTTATCAAGAAGGAGTTTTCTAATTCAAATAATCTGGATAAAAGCACTAACCCAGTATTTGGTATGAACCCATTTAGTGCCAAACCTTTATACACAACACTTCCACCACAGAGCGCATTTCCCCCAGCCACTTTTATGCCACCAGTCCAGACCAGTATTCCTGGGCTGCGACCATACCCAGGACTAGATCAGATGAGCTTCCTACCACATATGGCCTACACCTACCCAACTGGAGCAGCTACTTTTGCTGATATGCAGCAAAGGAGAAAGTACCAGCGGAAACAAGGATTTCAGGTAAATGGTTTCAACTGTTTTCTCCTTTGAAAGGCTAGAGTTTAGTAATTTGTGATATGGTCTCTTAGAGAAGAAAAAGTCCAAAGCTATAATCAACATTTCCACCAAAATTAGCAGAGTTTATTTAAGTCTGAACTTGGAAAGACGTGGTGGAGTAGGAAAACAAACTGCAGTTAACTTAAGAGTATGTCTACTTGGATTCAGAAGCAGCACCAATTACTTTGAACAGTCATAATGACCTTTTTTCTGTTAAGAGTTCGGCCATTTCTCATTAGATTTGTATAGCGTTACAATAATAATAATAATAGTAATGTCGGTTAAAAAATGTATCCTAGGGAAAAAAAAGGAAACTTTGTAGGGAAATTTATCTCTTCAGGGCATAACTACATTTCACCACAGAGAAAGGGAGCAGTGGGAGACCCCTTTGGAGTCACCTCCACACTTGGACACAAAGTTATATTCCTCTATGCAGATGTCCATACATCCTCATAGACACTGTAGTTCATTGAAAGCCTTCAGAGTTTCCTTCTCCATATTTTTGGGGGATTGTTCATCCACCATTCATGGGAAAGTTGTCCTCTTTTCTCATGAATGTCTGGGGGATAAGAAACATTGACCCATAGCCCCTTCCTTTGGGCCACCTACTGCTCTTCCCAGACTCTTAGTCCTCTAATCCTGCCAGTCATCTGGAACAGCTTTGAAAAAACCCCAGAGATTAAATGAAATTATTTGGAGAGGTAGCAGCCAGGGCCCCTAATTGCAGACAAAGTCTTTCCCTGGACATGTAATCTGGGTCAGCACTTTTTCATGCCAAGGTGCAACCTGTATTTCTTCCCTCAGGTTGTCCCAAAGTCATCGCAGGTGTAGCAAAGGATTTTGTCCCTTGCATGCCTGCAGTGAAGAGCAGCTCCACAGAAGTCTTGTACTTTTATAGCCTTTTGCTGGGTGTATTCAGATATAACGTACAGAGTTTAGTTAAATGAGATTAACTGATTATAGATTAATAATTTTTTCTTACATTTGTGCCTGTTCCCCCATGTCCTATTACCGTCCATTAGTAATTTTACTGACTAGTAAATGTTTTATAGTTTCAAATGTGAAAATCAGGTATGGTTTTACATTACAGACTGTAATCCCTCTTTGCACAATAGGAGCATAAATAGCACTGCACCTCCATAACAGCTGTTCCACTATTCCAATTTACAGTACATCTGCCCTCTTTGTAAATGTATTTAAGCCTATTTAATCTTCTCTAATATTAATTAGTGCAAACCTAGTCTAAGAAAACTGAACTGTGTGATAGCAAATGGAAATGTATGTTATCATGCAAGTTTGCACTCTCTTTGGATCGAGACAAAATAAATATCAAGAAATTTAATAATTTACTGATCCACATTCATTATTGCTTAATGCTGAAGGCTGTTTTAACATAGATAGAACATTGATAAAAAGTGTTATTAATATTCCCTATTTCAAATTACAAAATTAAATATAAAAATATAGCTTGAGGCCTTTAGTCGGGAGACATACATTTAAATGGATTGCATAATAATAACATTTGTACCTAAATATAAAATTCAATTAAAACCTTTCCACAGATACAGAATACATCCAAGTTTTGGAATTTTGAAAGGAATGATCCCTTAGCTGTTGCTTACATTTACCTCTGTAAAATAATACAATACCTCTTGCTGGCCATGAAGAGCCTCCCCTTTACACTTTCTTGGAAGTATTTAGTGCTGATATGGTAAATACAGTTGGTTTGTGCAAACCACATTGCTGCAGAGTGCTCAAAGACGGAAAGTTGGTTTGAGGCACAGAAGTAGAAGGCTCCTCGTTATTTCCATACTTTCCATCAGCTGCAGTTTCATTATTCATATTCCTAAGCTGATAAGCACCATGAAGGCATGACTGTAACTTCCCTGGGGTGGTTGGTGGGCAGGTTTGGTGGTGGGAGCGGCGGTTGCTGATGAGTGGTTCCCTCACAGGGAGAATTGCTTGATGGAACCCCAGACTACATGTCCGGCCTCGACGACATGACGGACTCCGACTCCTGTCTGTCCCGAAAGAAGATCAAGAAGACAGAAAGTGGCATGTATGCGTGTGACTTATGTGACAAGACATTCCAGAAGAGCAGTTCCCTGCTGCGACACAAATACGAGCACACAGGTAGGGCAGCCGCACACGCCGAGGGCGGGGTTGAGAGTCGTGCTCTGTTCTTCACAGTCTTTCATGAGCACATTTGTGTGGGTGCTGAGGCTTTCAAAAAATTCTTTTGCTCTGTTATGACTTATTTTTTTAGTTTTTCTTGATGGTAATTGCTTGGTGAAGGACGGTTGGGTGTGATGGGGTGAATGCTGGTAGGTGCTGTGGCAATCATCATCTCCCAGGCCAAGCCCTCTGGAAATGAAACAGGCCCTAGCACTCAGAAACAACTGCAACTTGGTCAACACAAAGTCTGGCATGGGAAGGAAGAGTGACAGTGTATTTCTTGTTATATAGACACTATCTGACCCTGCTCCATTTGATCCAATAGGAAAACTGCCTCTGACGTTAGCAGTATGAAAGCTGGCTCTGGCCAAGTTATCTGAGAGTCAACAGCTCAGGGGGGTTTCCTCTCGCCCTCATTTTGCACAACAGCAGCACAAGCAGGTTGCAGTTCACTTTTTCGCTTCCCAGTTAATGCCCAGGGAAGGTTCCCTTCTTTCCTGAGTAGGAAGTGATTTTTGTCTACTTCAAGGAAGCCTGCCAAAGCTCACCACACACTGTCAGCTTAAAAAATACTTTGGTTTGAAAAAGACCTTCCATCACACCTATGCTGGCCATGGCTCCCCTTACAGACAGTGCTGCCTTCCCCACTGTCAGCCAGGACAGAGCTCTCTGAGGGCCACACATTGGCTCAGCATGTTTCAGTTAGGGGAAAGTGGGACCGGAGCTTCCCAAATAATAGAGATATCAAGTTATGTTGGACAAAGGGAATGTGAATTATCATCTGAATTATTGTGCAGCAGGACATAAACCAAACTCCAACTTCCTAGAGCTAGAAAAAGTTTACTCAGGAGGAAACTTGCCTTAACTTTGAAAGCTGAGTCCCGCTTCAGGAAATGAAGCAAGTCACATCATCCTTCAATCTCACCATGTGAGGGTAAAAACATTATACCTCTCTATTAATACATCTTCCAGGCCCCACATAACCCTTTGGCTTTTCACAGATGAAAAATCTACAATTCAGAAGTGGACTGTGCCTTTAAAACAAAATCCTTTACTTTGTTATTTTTCCTTCTTATACTTTTCTTCCAAATTTTAAGCAAATCCCACAAAGGAAAATACAAAAGGAAGTTAAAATACACGCGGGATTAGGAAAGAAAATTAAAAGCAACATTTTGGACTGGATCAGCCATTTCATTGGCAGAATGTGCTTCCCACTACATTATTCAGATCAAATTGTTTATTCAGTAGAAGAAGCTTTGAAGGCTTTACGTCCCTGCACCTTTCCTCTCCTGAATGATTTTATTACAGCCATCTGCAAACATTATGGTTTACTACACTACTACTGTAAAGCTCTTATGTTAGAACTGGCCTTCATATATATCGGGATCTGGACATATGGTTGAATCCCATAAAGTTGGTAGTCCATAAGGTCGACAGACATATGGTTGAAAGGCTGAAAATTTGACAAGCTGAAATGTGTGCAATCACCTTGATTTGCAAAATAAACTGCATTTGTAATAGCAAAAATATGTTATGGTCTTGAAGTAGCATGGGAACTTACTGCCTAGAGAAATGCCACACAGCTGCAACGGAGGGACTCTTCTCCTGCTTCTTTCCTCTGTCCCTTTTGGCTTCTCAACTTCACGTCCATCAGTTTTATGGGACTCAGCCTTATGATCCAGAACATGTATAGGGTGTCAGATTTAATACGCTAGAGCTACAGCACATCATCAGGCTGGAGCCTGGCATTTAGGGACAGGAAGGATGGTCTTGTGGCAGAGGCACAGGCAGTGAGAGCCCTGCACTCTCCCCTGCCTCACCACAGACTTCCTCTGTGAATTACAGCAAATTGCTTCAGCTTTCTCTCACCTTCGCCCATCTTTGAAACACGGGGAAACGATACCAGCCCGCCTCTCTGGGGTGCTGTAAATATTAATTCATGATCTCCTGCCATGGAGCTCACCGGATAAAGTGGCAAGTATTATTATCAGGGATGAATTTGCTTTTATGGAGCCTCAGTGCATCACGCCTGTGTTTGAGTGGTTGGGAGCTCTGACGGGCTTGGCTGGGCCAGCCCCAGTACCTCATGCACAGCCTTCAGGAGGCACACTGCCCTGGCACTCTGGCTAATGGCTCAGGTGCATCTAAAGTGAATTTCAAATTAATTTGATAGTTTCAGGCAGAGCTTGTAATTGCATTAAATAACATAGGTGTGAAACTGCAGGCCATGTTCAGTGGAAGGAACTGAATTGAAAGTAACACCCTCTTCTGCCTTTGGGGTCATTGTAAGAACAGACACAGGCTTTTTAACCAACTTTTTGAAACCTAACAAAGAGAAAACGACCTTTTTTTCTGAGGGTGTTGCTGTTTTTTGAACAGCTGATCATGACCTGTTGTAGCTTCATTAAAAACATATTTTAGGAGGAATTTGAATGCTTCCTGTCTTTCCTGGAGAAGCACAAAATAATGGAAGTTGTTTATAATAATCTCCTTTTTTCTCTGTAAAAAGAATATATGTGTTTTATTAGAACTTTGGGGCAATCAGATTTTTATTTGTTGCCCCTTCTCAAGGTCATGTACCTATTGCAGCCAGTGATAGAACAAGGGTTAAAACAATCAGACTGAGGCCCCTAAAAATTTATCACAATCATTTGAAGCAAATCACTGACAGATAAAACTACATCAGCTGTCTGAATCATTGTTTATTGTTAACCAAGTGTTGTAAAGAAGAAAACAGAAATGTTTAGGTGTTGCAGTGGAGCTGAGTTTCCGTGCCAAAGCAAGAATAATGGGATTTGGCCAGCTCTTTTTGTCAATGCAAGAACTTTCAGTAGGACCATGTGGCCAGACAAAGAGCTCTGTGATTACCTCTGTACACCATGCCTGCCACAGCTGGACCACAGTAGAAAAAAGGGCCACAGATTTCACAATCCATAGCTTTTAATTTGTTCAGTATTGGTGGTATTCTGTAATAGCTTTCAGCTTCATGGGGAGAAGGAAAATTTACTGTGTTACTGCAATCAGTGAATTGCATTGGTTCTGGCTCATCTGAAATTTAGTGTAGAGGCCACTGTTTGTTGCAGAACCAAATTCTGACAATTTAATTTTGGGATGCCATTGAATTTTGAGAGAAGTTATGTGTCCCTCTCTGAGTTATGAGCTTCACAAGGTCCTGTTTCCTTAAAGCCAGGGAATGCAGCACTGAAATTAGGGTGCAGAGCATGGCAGGTAGCACAGGCATTCAGTGCTTGAAATCACATGATTTTCCCGTGGAGTCTTATGGACTCATCCTAATTTGGACAGGCTGAAATTAGTTGAGCCAATATGGGATGTGTCTAATCTCAGATTTTTCCAAGCTGCTTAGCACACAAGGTTCAAGACACTTTCCTTATGAAAGGTGAGGAAGGTTGTTGCCTTCATGGCAAAGCATCGATGCTTTGGCAAGCACAAAAAATCCTTTGTGTTGCTGATAAGGAGGGAAACCAGAAGCGAGTGAGTGAGGAGGAGAACAAACAGAATGGAGCATCTAGAAATACAAAAATATCCTGGCTCCTGGTCCAGCGATGGAGGAGTAAGGTGAAGGTTAATGTTTGTTCTGCCCTCGTCAACGCCCGTGTCTGCCACACACCAGCTTTGTTGGAGCTTCACAGGGGAACTCTCAGCATGCCTGCTCTGCAACAAAAGCTGGAAACAGTTTTTCAGAATCCTACCTAGAAATTTAAAATCCTTTCATTGTTGTTCTATATTACATCATATTCTATTTTATTACTTGTGCGGGCTGTTGAGGGCCTCATAGCTGTGCTAGGGCTTTTATCCTTTCCTTTTCCACTGTATATTTTATTAAGACCTCTTTTTTATTTTTGTAGCTTTCATGCTGATGCAAGCACTAGTTTTATTTCCAGATTGATTCTGTAAACTAAATATTGTTCTTGAGCCTGGTAGCAAATCAGCTCTCTCTGGCTAGTATTTTGAATTCCCAGCTTGGGAGTTTTCTTTATTTAGAGCTTGATTCATAAAAAATTTACGTGCTATTTAAAGGTTATTTTTTTCTTGCTTTACTCTGATACAAGTTTAGAATTCCCCATTTTACACTCAAATAAGGGGGGAAAAAAGGATATATTCTATGTTTGTGTCTGCAGACTAGGTCTCCTGTTGAAAATGGAACAGGTGCAGCTTGGGCAATTATATATAAATTGCATTTATCTTGCACCTTTGACCGCTTTGCTATGCTCTGGCCACTAATCCATCTCCATTGGGACTACATCTAACATCCAAACCCCCGAGCAGCTTCAAAAGAACTGCCTTTAAAAAAAATAAAAACAAACTGTCACAAAAATGTTTCCTTCTTTCCTCCGAAGAGTGGGATTTTTGTTTGGCCCCCTCCCATGGAAAAGAGACTCACTTGCCTTAGGCAAAGGATGGGAGATATTTAGTCTGGGACCAGTGACAGCTTGTGATCTGATATCTTGTGACTTTTATACCACTGCAAATGGGAAATGCACAGCTTTTCAGTCAAAGACTTTTAGCCCAGGAAGATTGAGAGATACTCACTATCAGAGATGTTTTTGTTGTTGTCTTGTTTTAACAGAAATGCAATTTTAGAGACTTTGCAAACAGATTAGTTATAATTTCCCCTCTGTAGATTGAGCGTGGGCCCCCATGGGAACCTGTGTTTCACAATGAAGACAAAAAAGGCCCAAACATTTCCTCTAGATATTTGAGAGAGATTTATCATTTAATTTCATTGCAAAATGTGGCACCTACACCCATCTGACAAAACACAAGTGCTTCATGAGCCCGTCTGTGAGCTTCCTTGGGTCCATCTCTCCAAGCTCCATCCCCCGTAGATGACACAGGGGATCTCAGATGGGATTGGATGCAACCTGTGGGGTGGCATGTCAAATCTGCTTCCTTTTGATTTATCTCTACTCCAATGATGGTGTGAATGTTGTGACACTGCATGACAGTGCTCTAGGACAAGGTGATGGCTTCAAAATGAACAAGAGTGGGTTTAGATATTAGGATTTTAGATATTAGGATTTTAGATATTAGGGAGGTATTACTAGATATTAAGAAGAAAGTCCTCACTGTGAGGGTGGTGAGGCTCTGGCCAGGTTGGATGGGGCTTGGAGTAACCTGGGACAGTGGCAGGGGACGAAATGAGATGAACTTTAGGTCCCTTCTAACCCAAACCAGCTGGGGATCCTACAGTTTCCTAAAGTTGTAGGTCGTCCTCATCCACCTATAATTGCAGACTTATCCCCATCCCCAGCGTAAAATACCTTAGTCCAGTTTTATTTTATGACCTACTAACACATTGTAGGGATTAAACACTCATTTTAAATGGCTGAGTTTTGCACGAGAGGAAGAAAATAATTCTGCAAATGTTCGGAAACCTGATACATTTTAAAACATATTTCAATTAGTGTTGTAACAGCTGCACACTGAGCACTGTTAAGGTATGTTGTGTGGTGTCTGAACAAAGAACTTTGCCCAAGCTGTCAGGTTCCCTCAGATCAAAACTGAGGCCTTGATATGGATGTGGTAGACTAAATAGCTCTAGCATTTCCTTTTTAGTACTAACATAAATTAATATGAAAATACGGAATATTTTAATCTATTCATTTCTAAATTAATTCATAAAATATGGATGATTCCCTGCCAGGCTACATCTGTGTGTGGCACGAATGCCACGTGCAAGGGATGAGCAAAGCAGGCAAAGACTGAGGGACGAGCACATCACCCAGCCTTTGGAAGGGTGGGTGGAGGCAAGCCTGGATGAGAGCAGTGGAGATGGTTGACTTCTGTTTGAGGAAAGGAAAAATGCTGGGAGCTGGATGAAGAACAACTGTGAGGAGAGAATTGTAGATACAATGGTTTGGGTTAGAAGGGATGGATAAAAGCCATCTAGATCCTGCAATGACCAAGGAAACCTTCAACTGTATCAGGCTGCTCAGGGGCCCATCCAACCTGACCTCAAATGTTCCCCAGGATGGGGCAGAGAAGGGTGTAGTGGGCATCAGATGTAGTGTGCCTTAAAAAAAAATCAGGGAATTTAAAGTAACGGAGAAGTGATGGTGGAGGAGCATAACAAGACAAGGCTTGGTCTTGTTGATGTTAGGGAAAATTAAGCCAGAGGGTAGGACTGAGATAACATGGGCAGTTCTATGAGGACACTAAAAACGTGCTGAGGAAAAGCAGAAAGTCTGCAAGAAGCAGAAAAGAAACGAAATTAGCAGTTATTGAGGTATTAGCGAGGGGACACCAATGTGCTGCTCCGAGGGCAATCAGCAGGACAGCTGGGTCAGGGCAGAGGTTCATCCCATTGGGTGTGGGTGGCGCTGGGAAAGCTCCCAGCTCTCCCATGAGGGTTTTCCACTGGCAGTGCTGGGGTTTGAGAGCGCTTAGGCTGAGAGTGCTTTGGGATTTTAAGCTAATTCGAGTAAGTGACTTGATGGTGCTTAAATCTCCTGAGCTAAGACTCGGGGATTTCCCCTTCGTGGCTAAACTTGTGCCCTGAATCGCAGGTAGCTGACTCCAGCTCTGGATTTGGTGCACCCCTAGGTCAAGGCTGGAGGTTCAAAGCCAAAATACATTTATAGTTCAAAGCCCAGAGTTTTCTTTGAGTTTGGCTTTTAACCAACAGGTTAAATTGGCAGAAATGCAGATTTAGGAAACAGTTCACACAAGTAATACTCCTATAATTCAATATATCAAGGTTGAATTTTTAATTTTACTATAAAGAGAAATAAAGGAAAAAAAGAAACCTTGTATGGGTGCAAACCTAGGAAACTCTCTTACAAAGAAATGCAGTCTGAGCCCTAATTTCCAGGCATCTACTAGTTTCCCTGTCACTTGGGTTACTTCAGCTGTGGTTTCTCCTGTATTTTCCTTGCTGCCAGATCTCCCCTTCATTTCATAACACAGTTTTGGCTTCCTTGAGGATTCGTTAATCACACCTTATTAAATGTGAACTTTCACAGTGGGACTTGAAGGTAGCTGTGACTGGATAGAAAAAAAAAATTAACATAGTCCTTGGTATTCATTCTTAACAACTTTGCTATGGAAGTGGAATTTTTTTCTATGCCTGGCTTTCTGTGCTCTCAGGAGAAAAAAATCCAGGGAAAAAATCAGATCAGGTTCATAAAGGAGCAGCTTGAGTTTTCCTGGAAGCTGAGATCCTCCAGTGATCTAAAAGCATTTATATTTCTTCCTGCTGGATTTCCTTCCATGCTGGTGTTTCCTAGCCCTTTGCTCTTGGCCAGCAATTCACCATACTCATCCTCTCCCTGCTTTTGCTTCTTTAAAATTAAAGAAACACCACACTTTCACAACTGACAGGCTGAAAGGGCTCTGGTGTGAAGTTTATTCCTGTTCTGGTCACATGCTGCATGAGCTAAGTATGATAAATACGCTCAAGGAATGAGGCCAGTTCACTAATAAGTTCCTAATGATCTGCTCTAGCAATAGGATATGCAAAGCAGGGATCCACATTTCAGGCACCAAGTACCAGGATTTTAATATCCATGAAAAATCGCATGAAATATAAAATAATGACCAATTGGCACTGTATCAGCCTGCATGGTTGCACCACTCATCTGAATGACACTTACCTTATAATTTGACATTTCCAAAATTCAAAAAAAAAAAAAAATCTGGCTGAAGGTACTAATGTTTGATTTTATTTTTTGCCTTCTGCAATCTAAGTTTGGTGATCGGTCTTCACTAATTCCAATCTTTGCACCATATGTTATGTCTGGATATCTCACGGTTGCATCATGCTTTGCTGAGTTTTGTCGTGTGGCATCATGCTGACAAGTATTTTTTGTCAGCTCTATTTTGGAATTAAGCTTTCAGTATGGCAGTTCTGGAAGGTGTTGAAGGCATTCCTGTGCTATTTGTGGCCTGGGATCAACCAGATGTGTTTAGGCTTGGCACTGGTTTTGAGTTTCAAACATTGGTTCGAAACTGTCTGAAATGCCAAAGGAAATACTGTTTTCTGCAGCTTAACACCACTTTAGC
>VYXD01014742.1:1399151-1420659 GCA_013397195.1 Hylia prasina
GCAGCAGGACACACTGGTTTGCTTTTCTCTGGCTTTGCATGGCTGAGCTCTGGTTCTGCTTTATCACACTGCGAAATTCAGAGCAACCTTCCAGGTTTCTCTGACTTCCAACAGGAAAGGGCACACAGTGGTTTCCATGGGTGTCCATGCTCTACATTACATGGTACCTAGGTTTCTGTGGATCTTTGCTATCCTACCAACACCATATGGGGCTAGGCATTATCAAAAGTCACTAATTTTTGTTGTTCTGGCTTCAGGAAGAGAACAGACTCCTGTTGAATTCCTGCAGTGGTAAGTATTCATCAGCCATTTCGTGGTCTTGAGCTTAGCTTTGAGGTTCTCTTCAGTTTCCTTATACATAAGGAAGACAGTATTTTCCAAGATGTCCTGGAGAATTACTTTCTCTAATCCAATGAAAGCCCAAGAACTCTCAATTGACAGGATCTGCGTTCTGTCTCACACCTACCCTTAGCATCTGCATGAAACACAGTTCAGCAGAACATAAACCTTTGGCACAGAGTGCAGGGAAACAGAGTTATTATGAAGCCCTGTTTGTAGGTATTTAGGACTGAAAGAGAAGCCAGAGTTAGGATGAGGAAATAGACTGATTTTTTTTTTTCCCTAGATGCATTTGATGTATTGGTGTAAAAGCAGGTCCTCATAAAATCATAGGATGGCTTGGGTTGGAAGGGACCTTAAAGATCATCTCGATTCAACACCTCTCGCACTCACAGGAAGGGATGCCACCCACTAGACCAGGTCTTATCTATATAAATACAACCTTTTTTTTTCCCTTCTGTTTTGGAAGGAGGTATCTCACTATGTAGGTACATTTAGCAATTTCAATCCTGTGTTGGACTTTGACTCTATACTCAAAACCTGAGTATTCACTTCTCTTGGTGAAGTGTTTCATGTTTTGATGCTGGAGATTTTGAAGGTAGGATGCCATTCTTGGGTCAGATGTGCTTTTTCCAGCATTCTTAACAAAAGAATGCAAAAAATTGCACCTAAACTCAACTCGAGCACATGAGTAACACCAGGGGATTACTCAATGTCTGATTTCAAGACTTTGAATCACTGAGGCTTTAATTACCACAACGGCAACTGCAAAATGTCACAGCCCCAACCACTGCCGCGTCCACACAATGCCACTCTTTTCTTTCCCCTGTTAAGAATAGATTTGCTCATTCATACTGCAAATAAAGAAACATCTTTGGGCTGCAATCCGCAAACAGCGAAGTCATTAAAAAACTGACTTCAGTCCACATGAGCAATGTTACTTGCCTGAACAGTAAAAGCAAAACCAGAGCCTTGGTGAGCAACCCACCCTGAGTCTATGGTTTGTAAGTTCAAGACACAAATGAAGACGTTAATGCGTAGGTGTCCAGACAATTGGGTCTGTGGATATTAACTCATAATAAAAATCATTTAATATTTTTACCCAATGAACTACTCAGCAAATATTATTGAAGCACATGGTGAAAAAGTCTCCTTTTCTACCAGCCCTGAAAGAGATACAAGCCTTTGGACGTTTAGTTGACAAATAATGCAGGTATAAGAATTTGCAAATCCTGTACAGTGCATGTGGAGTCCAATGGCTCTAGACATCCATCCACAATCTGGAGTTGTGCAGCCTGAAATAAACACAGCTGTGTTTATCTGAATGTGTGATCCCATGTACATGGGAGAAAGTTCAAATAAATGCACTCTGTGCGAGGATGCTGTAAATGCAGCAACTGCATTTGTCAGATGTGTGATGATGCAATCTCTTAAATAAACAGCACGAGCTGTTTGTTTGAATTCTGAGCTGCAGAGACGTAAAAATATATGTACATTAATCAAAGCCAATAAAATGAAATCCAAAACAGTTATAAGATCTTAACTGAACCGTAGCTGGAAATTCTATTCTTGTCCTTATACCTAGAATAAAGTTTTGTGTGTTGGCATTAAGTGTATGGTGTAATTTTTAGACAGTAAGAGATTAAGGAAATAGAAACCATCAGTTTTGTGTTTGGTGGACCAGTCCTGTTTTTCCTAAGAGAGCCCATTGTCTAAGACCAACTGTAGAAATTCACAGAGTCTTAGAATGGCATGGGTTGGAAGGGACTTTAAAGACCATCTCTTTTCAGGCATCTTCTACTAGACCAGTTGACTCCAAGCCCTGTCCAACCTGACCTACAACACTTCCGGGGATGGGGCATCCACAGCTTCTCTGGACAACCCCTAAGAGTACCTCACCACCCTCTGAGTAAAGAATTTCTTCATAAGAAAAAGAAATGGTGGGATGTCCCCAGTTTTTCATCTTGCCAATCAAAGCGATGACTCTATTTTACAACTAAAATATCTTTATTTGGGATGTGTGGCCTGATCAGTTCTCAAAACAACCAATAGTCTGAGGAATAAGTTCCTGGTGAGCTGAAGAACATGTGAAGGAAAAAGAAAAACTGAATGAATGTAGATGCTATCAAAGCTGTTGTTTTACTCAGAGTTAACATTGGCTCAGTGTCTCACTATAAACTCATTCAGAACAGCAAGTTACTGGAAAAAATCCTCCACTTGAGAAATATGCAATAGTTACTGATGAGTCAGAAGTTGGAAGTAGTGACACCACCACACACTATTAAAAAGTCCTACTTTCCAATACTGTCTGACTGCTCTGCAACCCAAAATAACATCACAGCAGAAGCAGTGTAAAGCTTTTTTCATTTGTCTTAAGCATATCCCTTTGGAAAGCACGAGCTGTGCAAATGGTCTTAAGAATGGTTACTGTGGAATTAGACCATCAAATTTCTTGACTTATGTGCTTTAAAATCTTGCCCAAAAGATGGCACTAACATTGTTTTTAGTAACATATATTGGATATAGATTTAATTCTTCCCCCATGTAAAAAGCATCTTCAAACTGGTCACAATTATATGTTGGAAGAACGTGCTTAATGTGCACTACTATGCCAGCTGACAATTGCTGTATAGGAATTAAGCTTCCCTCACGTTAGGATCATCAGACACTGCACAGACACTATTGCTGGGCCAGCAGATGTGTCTGTCAAACTACAGAAACCCTGAGCTATGAAACCTTCATCCCAACCAGGATATTTAAATCTATGTAATCTGCCATACAATGTACCAGAAGAGTATCATACATTTAAACCATGCACTATTAAATCTCTTGAAAAGTATGCTAAGACTAGATCAACTTCATTGAACAATTTATATCTGATTTAAAATATTCAAAGAAGTATTACAGTGTTGAATTTTATCATCAGTAATTTATTTCAGGGTTTAAAATATTTAAATTACACACCTTATAAAGGAAGGCAAATAACCTGCGTGTCTCCTGAAGCAGCGGAAGCACCTGTTTACAATGCTTTCAGAGTTTATATTAATATGGTTATTTTGAGTATGTGCAGAGACCATATTTCTTCTTTCCACTAACCAGATCATGTCAATGAGCTTGAAAAAGGTGGGCCTCAAAAGAGCTAAAAATTTGCTGTTGATATGGCAAGAATAGAGCATTTGACAGGCAGAAGGCTCAAGTGGGGCTGCTATAACTTACAGCAGCACTGAGGAGAAAAATCCTGCTGGCCTCAGTGTTGCTCCCACTGAAGCCAGCAGAATAAAGATGTGTCCTGGCCTTCAGTATTGTGAGCTTCTTCTGAACATCTGGTGGTTTTTATTTCCATGTCATGCTCCTTTGGTAACAGCAAAACTCATATGAAAACCCCAGGCACGTGTTAAGACACTGTGATAAAGCTGCACACCAGATAAAACCAGGGTAAGTGACACATGAAAGAAAATAAGGGGACAAATGGGTCAGTGTGAGAGGTATGACCCAATTAGTGTCAGCTCTTCTGCAAGCACCAGTAAAGGATTGATTTGAATCACAGAACCACTAGGCTGGAAGAGACCTTTAGGAGTCCAACCCATTGAGCAGCAGAGGGGTGAAAGTTTGAAGAAAGAGCTTGGAAACTGATTATAAAAGGCAACAGATGAATGAAAATGAAAGGTAAAGAAGGCAACACCATGGTAGGTCTTGAATGAGAAGTGCAGCAGATTATGCTCAATGCAACAAACACAAGGGATGTCATGGGAGACAGAAGGGAGCGGCGTTGAAACTGTGACAGAAAGTGGTAGGAGAGGAGGTGGATGGAGAGTGATGTGTTGGGGTGGGAATGCCACCCTGGCAGAGAAGCCAAAGGGAGATGGAGCAGCACAAGAAAAGGGGTGCAAGGCCTGGAGGCACAGCAGGGAAATGGGATGGAGAGATGTCAAAGGAGAAGAAATCACTCAGATTGATTGATGCAATGATAACAGTGAGGAGGACCCTCTGGGCTTCTCTTTGTGGGAGCCATGTGGCAGCTCCAATCTGGGGATTGTGCACTTGCTTACATTGAATTTAACCCCAAAATGAGTTAGAGAATGAACATGAATTATGGTGACGTGAGGTATACAGAGCTTTTCACCTGAAAAAGATGTAGCACAAGTGAGGAGGGTGAGGAATCGCAGGAGCTGCCCCAAAGCACATTTAATACTTAACACCACTTCCTTATGAAGTCAAAGTAATTTATGTCTCCAGCCTGCTGCTCTTCTGCTAGCAAACCCCTCCTGAAATCAGCTAGTTAAAGAAAGGCAAAGAAAAGAGAAGGTGAGCTTCCAGGGGAGAGAAGACGTCACCACTGGCTTTTAGTTTTTGTTTCAGTTTGCCAGAGACAGAATCAGGTTTCCTTTTAGACTTGCGTTTTTGTTGTTGTATCTGGAGCAAGCCAGCCTTTATTCCTTCCACCTCTAAACTTTATTTTTCTTTGGGAGAGGAATTAGTCAGTGACAAAAGAGAAGTGAGGACCAATGACTGCCCCACAAAATAGTAACAGAGGCATCACAATGAAATCGGGGAATTTACAAAGGGGAAAATTTAGATACAGAAACCAAGACTGCCAAACAAAGGTGGGTTTCTCTTATATTAATATAAAACCCCTCAGTTAAGAGGAATGGGAAAAGCATGGTACCAATTATTGCAAGCTGCCATCGTCATTCCCACCGAGGCTCTGTTCAGTCCACAAGAAAAATCTCACACCGTGTTTGAAGGGCCTGAAAATCCCCAGACCATTGCTGGGAAACTCCCCACAATATCCCTGCACACAGAATTTTGGTGGGGTTTTTTTGTGCTGCAACACATCTGATCATCTAAATAGAACCCGTTGCCTTTGCATAAAACTAGAGGTACTCATCTGGTTACAGCCCCAGCGAGCTGTCCTGCAGGAACACACCTGGGGGAAAAATATCTCCTACAATAGGGTGCTGGACCATAACAGGACTGTGCTGCCCCTTCCACCCCCTTGCTTAATGAATTTTTCAAAAACCAAAGGGAACTGCCATCCTAACAACAGGAACTGGACAATTTGCAGTAGGTGCTACGCATGGTAGTGCTAGTAGCAGCAGGAGTGCCATGAATATGGAAGTGAGGAGCTAACAGGAGGAAGAGACATTTGGAGAGAAGTATCTCGCTCAGCTTCTCATAACAAAAACTAGTTTTAAAATCTTCAGCAGTGAAGCAAATGGGTAGGGTGTCACCAGTTCAGCTGAAAACTCACTTGCACCTTATGGTCACCATCTGTGGTGTGGAACGTTTTCAACCTTGACAAAGCAGATTTGTCCGAGGATATTTCCGCTCTTTGAAATAAGAGAATTAGCTGTGGTAAAACCAGAACCCGTGTTGGCACATCTACACTCAGGCGATCTCTGGAAGAGGGGGGGGGAAAAAAAGGGATATCATTGCAACAAGCGTCTGGTTGCCAACCTGTAAAAAATAACACCCCGCCGCCCCCGGCCAGCTCCAGCTGTGTCAGTGCTCAGCAACACCAAAGGCCATGGCTTTTCCTCCTCCTCTTTAAAATATGAAGTGCCTTTTTAAAAGCCCATGAGAAGAAAGGCACATGCAGCAGGTGGTCACATCTGTGCCCACCTCCCTCCATCCTGAACAATTTGTTCCTGAGTGCTCCTGAGGAGGAAAAGGATGGAACTCTGGGTGTGAAAGGAGGATGAGGGTGGGTGGAAGAGGATAAGGGCAGGCACTCCTCTCCCATCTCAAGGAGAAATGGGAGATCTTAAAGCCCATGAGCTGTTTGCCCTGTTTCTCGCTCTATCTCAGCATAACCCCTCTGGGATAATTCCCCCAGAGCCCAGCTCTCTGACAAGCACAAAAATCAACATATGTCTGAGATATGTATGCACAGGCATGCTCTCTGTCACTGCTGAGATGGAAGCAACCACAGAAATATAAAACATAGATGGTTTCCTTTTGATTTGCCCTTCATTTGAGAATTCTCCATTGGCTGTAATTGCACTCATAATACTGCAGCAGTTGTGTATTTTTCAAAGAACTGAGTCAATAATCCAAATGATGGCTCCAGCTCTGGACAGAGTCTTTCATTTCAACTCATTTAACATTTTAATATTTCCTTAAGTGTTGTAAGGTTTCTGTGTTGAGCTGGAGAGGAGCTCTGCAGACCCACGGCTCCTCTCTGCTTCTGCTGGGATTTTCCATAGTGACTCTGGACAAATCATTTAATGACCCAGCCGGTAAAAGGGGGATCAACTGACTTCCTTATCTTCAAGGTATATATTGTGAGGCTAAATTTGTGCATACAACTGCACATTGTGATTTTTGGGGGGCAGAAAATATTTGCCAAAATGGATAGGTCCAGAAGTGCATCTTAAAGAGATAATGACGTTCTCCTTCCCCCAACCACCACCCAGAGTGCCACAGATACTTTAAAGTTTTGATTTCTGGGGAAGCACAGGGCCAATTGCTACCAGAATTAACCACAAAAAGCTTAATCTGTCCCACCCAGTTCCAACAATTTGTACCCCCCTGATCCTGGAATTTTACTTCTTCCCCCGAATTTTCCCCTTCCTCTCCATGAACTGGTGGAATCCCAGAGAGCTACACTTCAGCAGAGACGAATAACACTGTCGGGCTAATTAGAATTCAATTAACACAGTCATATTTTACCACTTCACTCTCAGTTCTGGTGGGCAATGTCACACGCTCCAGTGACACAGGAAGTACCGCGATGCGAATTAAACCTCCTTTGCTACTGGCAACCAGTAGAGACACAGGACGGGGGTTGTCTGCCTCCAGAAACCACAAGAAAGGGCTCAGCTCTCACCATCGAGAGCTTCATATGTAACTCTGGCCTTTAAAATGTGCTACAGTGACTCAGAATGAGGAACAAGAGAAAATCTGCCGAAGAAGCAGTTTGTCACGATGTGGGATTTGTTTCTTCAACAGCTATAACCTCAGTTTCCTGAGTCAGCAACTTTGATGCCTATAAATTAAAGAAATAAAGTGAAATGGCACCGTGTTTGCATGGGATGGAGGTAAAACTGGATCCAAAATGAAAATCACTCTGGTGGTCAAGAAAATACATTGCAGTGTGCCTGGACTGAAGATTGGTGTCAGCAGTGAAGTTAGGGGAACCCTTGTGTGATCATTAAGTTTATCAAAGCCTTAGCAAGAATCAAACATGGGTGAAGTACTGGACTGATTGAAGTCAGGGTGATATTTCCAGCCTCTCTCCACACGTTTCTAAAGAGCCCAAAGCCCAGTGCTGGGGCTGAAACGCAAAATCAAAATAGAACAGATAAATAATAAATTAAATAACACAAGTTAAAGCCTCCTGGAAATGAAAACTGATTAGCCAGATTTCACAGAGGGTTTCAATTAAGTCTGTTTCTCATTTTTGTTTATCTATATTTAATACTGATAAATAATGTTATTTCATTACAAGTCTCTGACGGGGGTTTCTAGCCATTCTTAAAGGGATAGTTTGGCTTAAAAAACCCCCTCCATCACCTATGGAATCTGGGTTAGCAAAATGGAAAAAGCACACTTATTTTTCTCCACTAATGATGTTTGCATGTTTTCTTGCACTCTGTGTCTCCTATGACTTTCCAGATGCTGGAAATGGAGCTCTACCAAGAGTTCCCATCTTCTTCCTGTGTTGAAAACCTGGAATATTGGCTACGTTCGTGCTTAAATGCTGTGCTGCTTCATGAGTCATTTATTGACCCTGGAAGATAGGGCAGGAAGGAGCAATTCTAGAGCTTCCCATCTCACATAGACCATGTGCCCCTGAGAGCTGAGGATGGGGAAGGAGGGGCTCAGCCCTGGCGTGTGGCTTCCCTCCAGCCTTACACTCACACCTGACACCATCAAATCCTTCTGCTCACAGAGAAAGGATGGCAAGATTAAAAGGCCACTTCCAATATCATTAGGAAACAGTGACCATGACTGGCAAGCCTTTAGCCACCACATAACGACCCTGATCCTACCCATTCTTGCATGCCAAGCAAAACTTCCCTGGTTTCAGCTGCTGGAGATCAATGCCTTGTCCTGGGCATGTAGAAACCTCCCCTGCACACCTGTTCTTTAGTTAAAAATGGTTCAGGTGAATAGGGACAGGCTGCTAATGGGCACTTTTCTTTAACAATGAAGGCAGTAAAACATTTGTTACAAATTGTCTGATGTTTGCATTGCCTGGAAAACACATCCTGTTATCCAAAGACATGCTCTAAACATGATCTTCATAGACTCTGTCTGTTTTGTTTCCAACCCCAGGCTCTACAGGACTTTTTAACTCCTCCATCAGCACCTTGGGTGTTCCCCAGTGCTCTGACTGGCATTGCCATGGAGAGGAGGATGCTTTCCTTCCCCTGATGCTGCAGGAGCTGTTATGAAGCACACAAATGCTGTGCCGCGTTTCTTCACATCACAACTGGGGTTTCTGAGCTCTTGCCATGCACAAATGTAGCAAATTCACTGCTTTCCCCTCCCTGCTTCTCTTCAGGCCTAAGGCAAAAGCTGCTGCAGAGACCACCTGGGTTAAATTAGCACAATTAAACAGTGTTAAGCTGCTTGAGGAAATGCAATGCTGTTTTCTGTGTTACTGAAGTCATGGTACGTGGCTGTCAAATTACTGTTTGGGAGCAGGAGGATGACCTGTGGGAGGAGCACAGAGCCAAAACCTGGCTTGTAAAGCTCCATCTCTTCATCTAAAGCAAATCACAGAATGGTTTGGGTTGGAAGGGACCCTTAAAGCTCATCTCATTCCAACTCTGACATGGGCAGGGGCACCTTTCACAATCCAGGTTGCTCCAAGCCTCATCCAACCCAGCCTTGACAATCCCAGGGATTCAGGGGCAGCCACAGCTGCTCTGGGCAACTTGTTCCATGGCCTCAACACGCTCACAGGGAAGAATTTCTTCCTAACACTTATTCTAAATTCACTTTCTTTCAGTCTAAAGCCATTACTCTTTAATTTCTGAAGAGTCCAGGGGATGATCTATTGTGCATTGCATCTGTGCTATTACCAGCAGCTCATCAGAGATGCTTTTTCAGAGCAGACGTGTGTGGTAAAGTGGAGAGGTAGGAATGCTATGCCAGGAGTCTTTTATTTGAATGTTTTTGTAAGAGGGAAGATGGGTGGCCTTCAGAAGGGCACAGGTAGCACTGCCTGGAGCTCTTTGGGGTGGCTGCTGTTGCCAGACCTGCTGCTGCAGGAAATCGTGTTGCTGAACCAGGATGACCTTGTTACTCCAAATGGAGCCACTTTTTCTGCCCCCAGATTTTATCCAATTGTCTGTTTGTTTGGCAACCTGAGCAGAGCAGTGTCTCCAGCTGGGCTGCTGGATGTCTGAAAGACTGAGGCTGTCTGCGAGCAGATGGGAATGTTCCCATATTTCTGTCTCCAGCTCTCAGGGACCTGACTGAGACTCACAGTGCTCAGAATGCTGAAGAAGAGTGCCCAAAAAATGCCATTGCAAATGCAGCTGGAAAGTCATCTTTTTTTATTCACTTTGATTTCTCAGGATTTTTTTTTTTTTTTCCCAGCCTGAAACCCAGGTCTGGATCTAGTGATGCACGGAAAGAAAGTGTGTTGGGTGTCTGCTCATGTCTCTCTGTCCTACTTCTCCCACAAGTAGGACATCTGGGATTTATGGTCACCTTAGTCTGAAGCTTCAATCTCCTGCTACAGCAAGCACCCACAGCCCTCAGAGTAGAGGCTGAGCTCCAAGTCAGGCTCTGTGCACTTTTCAGCACTGCTAAAATAACTCCTGTGACAAGGGGAAGGGAAAGCAAAAGGAACTTCATCATTCAGTGCTAGGAGCACTCGCCAGGACAAGGGAACCCTAAGCTGTCACTCCTGCTCCCTTCAAAAGTAATATTTTCCTGGTTACTAAAAACGTGTCCCTCTGGGGAGCAGCTTCCCTGTTTCCCCTGGAATTTCCCTGTTCCTGGATGGCTGCATTCCCAGCCGTGCTCCCTTGCAGGCATCGTGAGCCGTGCCGGCACCAGCCCCGCTCAAGTCCAGGATAGACAGAAAACTGACTAAAGAAAATTAAGCTCCACCTTGATGTCCCACTTTTCTCAGGCTATGTTTTTGCAACTTCCTAGCAGATGGTATGTCTTAGGTATAGCACTTTGGAGATGCCAAGTGATGTCCTATCTATCAGTGTTTTTATTTAATGAGGAGGGAAATTCTGACTCCTACTCACACTTGGGAAGCTGCAAGAGGGAGACAGGTGTGATGCTATTTCATACTGCTGTATCATCTACCCAGAGCCCTTAACAGCTATTTTTAATCTGGACACTAAAGCAACTATTAATTAGGAAAACATATCCCGGTGCCTAATACAAATTGTAGAGACTTTAATGGTGTATTAGAGCATCTTAATTTTCTTCAGAGACTACAATTAGCAGTGAGTTTGTCTGCAGTATGATGACCTTTTTTTTTTTTTCTTTTCTTTAATCTGAAGAACTAAAGGATGCAAATATAGGGCAGCTGAGTCACAAAAGGAGAAGGATGGGGTTCCAGCCCAAAATGCTTTAAGTGTGTCCAGTCAAAGTGAGCAAAATGAGACATTGCACTCGAAGTACAGCTGAATGAGGAGGAAAAATAAAAGTAACTGGCATATAGTGGCTGTTTTTAAAATGTGAATTAGGTGACAATATTGCACATAACTGCTGATAAAAAAATCACAGTATATTGCCATTTACATGTAGCCAAATCCTATATATCTCAGCTTTAATGTGGCACAATAGTTTCCATTACCCTGCACATCAGATGATAGAAGTCAGAATTTTGGTGGACTTTCAGTGTTGAAGTGATGTAATTGAACTGTCCTGCTTTGTGGGATTGCAAAGAAGGATGATTATGTTGGTGCAAGATAATTTTATGTTCCTTTTCACAATGAAATCTTGGGGTTTTTTGAGAAATTAGCCTTGTATTATGACACAGGAAAATGCTTATTAGGGAAACAAACTTCTGTGAATGGACTTGATTATGAAGTCAGCTGAAATCCAAAAATGCTAATTGAAGATGAAATACTGACCTCTCCGTTGTTCCTCTGCCACATCTGAATAAAAAGGTGGGAAACTTTTCCCCCAGAGGAATGTGGATGAGGTTCATCCATGCATGTCCTTCTAAGGAAGCTGATGCTGGTGCTGGTTTTACTGGGTCTCTACAACAGGAAAGTGGGCAAACTCTTTGCAGTGGTTATTTTCCATTGGGAAAATGTAGCTGAATGGGCAGAAAAAGTAAAGAAAGAAAAACGGGCCAACAGGAAAACGCACTAACAAGTTGTAATCAACTGAAAGCACTGTGTGAAGAGATCATGCAGCTGATGACCTTAAAAAAAAAGCCTTAACACCAGAATAAATCACCACTACCATCACTGACTATACCTTTCACTTCCTCTGCACAAAGCAGAGGCACAAGGCACTGGGAAGCAAAACAAACACATTTTTGTCTCCTCTCCTTAGGAGGGTGGGAAACACCCTTCTGCCACACAAATCCTCAAGCAGGGGCCCTTGTGGTCATGTCCTTCTGAGAAGGAAGAGGAGGTTTGACCCTACCTGGCCAGATCATGGGATATCCAAGCCTGTGGTGCAGCACACGGGGAATGCTGTGGCTTCTCGGACTCGTCACCACCTCTGTCAGTACTCCAGCCCCGTCCCTCTCAACATCCTCACCAGCTTCACAGCCATAGGAACAGGTTTATTTTAATCTGGTATGTCTCCAAAATAGATAGTTCATAACTGGCTTCCTTGCATTTCTAAATGTGGGTAAGAAAGCTGATGAATGAAGGAGGAAGCAGGACCTATCTGAGGCCGTGCCCCCCATTTCCCTTTCCTTTCAAAAAAGAGGCATAAAAATAAGCAAACGTGTCAATGTGATAGGGGCTGTTTTCATAAAAGTCCAGTCCACAACCCACTCCTGCCCTGGGAAAGCCTGCCTTGGGAAAGCCTGCCCTGGGGCTCTGCTCCTGCCCTGGCTCTCTGTGGGACAGCCCAGCCCAGGCAGCCTGCGGAGCCACGGTCCCTTCTTGGAAACATGGAAAGCTGATTATGGATGAGCTGGTGGATTTTGGCTGGAACCAGAAGATCTCAGGGACACTTAAAGAGGTTTAAGCAGCTGAATGTCAGCATTTTTTCCTTCCTGCAGCCTGGTCCTGGGCTGAGGAAATAGTCATCCATACTTCCATGAATGCTTGCAATGGCTTACCTTAGGCTCAGTGAGTATCGAGACTTGGTATTGTGTTTTAAATTAATTATTCAGCCCATATCTTCATCTGCCATGGTACAAATGAACATTACAGGCTGAACATTAGATATTTATGTTCATCTAACAATCTGTACTAAGCTATGGGGACCGATTTTGACATGTACATTGAAGTTATTGCTTTTTTATCAATATCACGGTACATTTGTCAGCAGAGAATAATAATTGTATTGCTATGTATATAACTGATCTTGTAGTGTGACAGTCCCTACACTGTGCACAAATTGAACACATTTCATCTTAAACACAAGGCTATTAATTAAAATCAGGCAGATATACAGAATTTTAAACTGCCAAGAATGGAGCATCTCTGAGCAGCATCTTCTCCAGTGTCTTCTCTCGTAAATAACTTGGATTCTTACATGATCACCTACTTGTCCATGGATCTGTTTGTTAGAGGATGCCAGAAGAAAGGCAAGGTCAGAGGTCTGAGATCAAGGGCACAAGAGGTAGGACAAGGCTGCTCTAAAAGGATGAGAGCAGATTTCTGAATTTCAGCAGGCATCCAGCAGCATCTGCTGTAGTTATGGCAGCAAGAGGAGCTTTCGTTCCATTCCTTGCTTTTCACACACCAGTAACTCAGACAAATGCACTGCATATGTGGGCACAGGTAGTCATCTGCACTTTCCACAAGTGTCCAGCCAACTCTGAATTTTAATTACTTCTAACTTCTATATTAATTTCCTTCCAACCTGGCTGCTTTTTCTACAGCCAATGCTGGCCTAAAGATGAGTCCAGGTTTCAAGAAATAGTAAGTTTAAAAAAAGGAATCCTTTTAAAATGACAAATCTTCACTCACATGCGCTAGAATATGCAGGATATTATGCACAAGGAAGGAAAAAAAATCAACCTTGAAAGAGCCAGAAACAGCACTGAAGATCTGGGAAGAATTTCTCTGCCAGAGTTTAATGGAGATCATAAGAGAGAGAATGAGTCAGACCATATTTAAAAACTAATTGCCTATTATCCAGGTGTGATCATGGTTGACATTAAGATGTTCAGGTTACCAAAGCAGCAAAATGTGGTTATTTTTATCAACTGACCAAAGTGTAATAAAACTGTAGTAAAAATTCCCTGGGAGAAGTTATTGATCAATGTTTGCCTCTTCTGGCAGATTATAAGAGGAAAAGGAGCTGTACATTACACCAGAGTAAAAGTCAGCCTTGACAAGTCTGAGGAGTTGAGATTTTTATGGCATAAAAAATCCCTAGGTCACAGCATAAAATAAGGCAAAATCAATGCTGGTAAGAACAAGACCAAGTGGTGTAGGATGAGAGGTCAGGTACTAGAGAAGCTCTAACCTTGTAATCAGCTAAAGGCTTAAATTTCATATTTCAGTTAAAAGTTAAGATGCAATTTCAGTATTAAAACCAGAGATAGAGAAAAAATAATGTGGAAGTAACTGCCAGTCATCTTACCAAACTTATCAGGATTTTCTCTTAGAAGCAGGAGATGGACCTGCATGAATACATTCCTGAAACTTCAGCAATTTTCACAACAAGCAATAAGGCAGTGCAGAGGTCAAAATGGGATGGGGAGAGAAAGACCAACATCCAGAGAGGCTATACTTCCATTGGGAGTACCAAAACACAACACTGTGAATGTATGTGTTTCTTTTCTATTTGTTTAAATGTCTTATCACTGTGCTTTTCATTAGAAACATAAGTCTCCTTTCCCCTGAACAGTTTTGCTGATTTTGGACGTAAACTCATGTTTTAAAATCTTCCGCATGCCCCAGAAGGGTGCTAGGGGAAAAACATTGTCTTTTTCACCTTTGGCTATCCAGATAAAGTGACTGTTAATTTCAGAAGCATCTCTGGCTATCTGACCTGCCTCTGCTTCCAACAGTACCTGCTGGAACAGTTCTGTGACAGGGGCCCAAACCTCTGCAGTCACCTCCTCGGTTCCTATTGCAACAAGTTTTCCATTTTCTGGTAACAATACCACAGGCAGCAGTTGGAATTGTTTCCTAGAGAGAGGTAGATTTTTTCTGCCTTTTCATTCCCATGCACAGATGCACAGGACAAGGCCTGGCTTAGCTTTTAAACATGACAGTGTAGCTAAAGTTGCTTTTCAGCCTAAATTCTCTTTATCTCCTCTACATAGTCTTCATATTCCAGCACCTAAAGGGGCTCCAAGTGAGCTGGTGAGGGACTTTGGACAAGGGCATGGATTGACAGAACAAGGGGCAATGGCTTCCTACTGCCAAAGGGCAGGGTTATGTGGGATACTGGGAAGGAATTGTTCCCTGGTGGGGTTCCACAGGGTGCCCAGAGAAGCTGTGGCTGCCCCTGGATCCCTGGAAGTGTCCAAGGCCAGTCTGGATGGGGCTTGGAGCACCCTGGGATAGTGGAAGGAGTCCCTGCCCATGGCAGGGAGTGGGACTGGAGGATCTCTAAGGTCCCCTCCAACCCAAACCCTTCTGGGATCCTGCAGTTGTATGAAAATGATGTGACCATGTTTCTATATTACTCAGTAATATATTATGCACTAATAAAGTAATCATTCACAAAACACTCATTAGTTTACTGTGCCAAAAAGAAAAAAAAATCTATGACAGATATAATCTAGGAAAGATCTTGTTCCACTAGCAGCTTCCATAAACACCCTCATGTAATTTTTTCCAGAAATGAGTCAAAAGATCACTTTCTAAGTCACTGGCTGGTACAAAACAGGTGCCATTAGGTAAAACTCATTCCAGTGACCTCCAAAAGGGCACAACGTTGAAGTGCACCGTGGGTTTTGCTTTGAAAACATTCTTTCCCACACACCTGCTAGGCTGGCACAGCTGAATTTTCCCATTCTTGTCAAATCTTTCCCATTTAAGATGAGTAATAGTGCCAGATTTCTGAAGTAATACACCACTTAGTGTCGTACTCCCCGGTACAGTTCCTCTATAACACTTTTATTTGCAAAGGTTACTATGACAGCTGCTTGGCTGAAGATATTTTCAGATTGGGTATTTATGTTCTTTTATAGCTATTTGAATTCTTCTTTTACTTCATAAATCAAAATTTTATCAACTTTGGAATGTGATTCAGTATTTAACTGATCAGGATCATTCTATTTAATTGCTATAATCACCTCATCTTTTGTAGGGTATATCCATCTTCTACCTTTCAATCTTTTAACTGACTGCAGTTTTATTTGCTGCACCTTTTTCATCTTTTATTAATTGATTGAGCTGTGACAGTTCCTTTTGAAACACCAAGAAGAAAAGACAAAATGTTTCCATAGATTCTGAGGCCATTGCAGTTCTCCAGCCTCTCATTCTGTGTGGGGTGGATCACAGACATTCACACAATCCACCTCAATTTTGAGTTATTGAGTCTGCAGCTCAGTCACTTGTGGTTGACTTGGAACATATCTTCTAGGAAGTCTTCCAATTTCAAAGACTTAAAGTGACAAAAATTATCCCACATCCCATGTGCAGTATCCAAATGTTAAATTGTTCTAACAGCTGAATTATGTGCAATCTTAAAAATTTACACCTCATTTCTGATATAACTTTTTCAGCTTGGGTTTATAGACAGACGACCATTTTCTGCCTGTATCTTTCTTGTGATTAAAAGGTCTTGTGGAATTGTGTATCTTCTCTGATTTATTTAATGGGCTTAAATGCAGGCTGAAATAAGTGGTATGTAACTGAAATAGGATTTTTAAAGAGATAATTTAAGGGCTCACTGGACAGCTTTGAAGGCAGTTAGTGAACATGCAGCTGGGTTTTAAATATATATATATAAATATATGTATGAGGGTTATATAGTTATATACAGATGCTACAGGTGTGGAGAAGGGACTAGATACCCAAGCTGGGAATTTCTGTGGGAAATTTCCTACACCAACACAGCTGTTTAAAGGTTAGTGAGTCCAGGGTATGATCTAGTGACTATCTCTGCTTCCTTCCTCTTCTTCATCTTCTTGTAGGCATCTTGGAATTGGTCTCAGGTCCTAGATGGGTAAGGTGAATATATCAGGTGTTTCTTAAACATAGAGGGAAGAGCAGGATATGAGAACTACACCCTGTGATGTTTCAGGGAGTAAGGGAAATTACCAGACACTTCATGAAAAGTCTTTTTTTTTTAAGATTTTCCTTAGTAGCTTGGCAACATGTAATTCTCCAGTCTCCCAAACCCTGTCATCTAAGTTATGTTAGGATTCAAACAGCTAGCAGACTGTAAACAGGAGAGATTAGTCATCCTCAGATCCCCAGCATTACCATTTTGGAAAGAGGGAGAGTGGTTCCTGTACGACCCCGCGCTGTTTACATTGGGGTAGCAGCAGGGAAGAACATGGGAAAGTCAGATATAAATAGCACTTCAGAAAAAAATTGAAAACATTTGCCAGCACTGCAACCTACTACGTAATAGCTCCTGAGTGGTGCTCAGCTCTGTCTCACAGATGCCCTTCAGTGGGATGAACCCGAGCATCACAGTCTAGTGAGCGGGAGACAGTCTGCTGCTCTGTTTGAGCTGAATTCCCTCCTCACCATGGTGACCAAGAGAGTTATATCTGATCTGCTATTCTGGCAAGGTCCTCCATCATTTCTCTGTCTTCTCAGTGCAAGCCTCCTCATCAGCGTTTTCCAAGAAACCTCAATCACTCTACCTGACAGAGCTGGACTTCTTTCCAGCAAATGAACACAAAGGCCCAACACTGTCTTTGGGAAAATATGTTCTTCCCTCCTGGAAGGATTCCAAAGGGCAGGCTATCCCAGCAAACCCCCTTGAGGACCAATAGCCCGACAGTAGCTGCCCCGAGGTTGTGTTTCAATTTGCATCTATAAACACTAAAATAGAGTAGTGTAATGGATGGGTAAAGGTGAGGCCTTTCAGTGTTTAAAGGGGGCTTACAAGAAAGATTGGATCAGATGTTTTGGTAGGGTCTGTAGTGACAGACAAAGGTATAATGGCTTTAAATTAAAGGAAGGTAGATTCAGAGTAGATATTAAAAAGAAATTCTTGGCTATGAATAAGGTGAGGCCTTGGCACAGGTTGCCCAGAGAAACTGTGGATGCCTCATCCTTAGAAGTGTTCAAGGTCAGTTTGGATGGGGTTTGGAGCAACCTGGGATAGTGGCAGGTGTCCCTGACCATGGCAGGCACTGGACTAGATATCCTTTAAGGGTGCCTTCCAACCCAAATCATTCTAAGTCTCTCTCTGTGCCATTTCATTCTGCATTGGGTGGCAGCATGAAATTGGAGCAGCACGGATTGGAGCACTGATTTTACAAACACACTCTAGGTCATCCTGAGGTTTCCAGCTCCAGCTCTGGGATTGTAAGTCAGAGTGATGTTACCTTCAGCTGAGACAACCCAGTCTCAGAGGTGCCTTAAGAGTCATCCAAGCCCTGTGCTATTGTTCCTGCTGCTGTGTTTTGTCTGGGCAGCCCAAACTCTTATAAACAGGAAACTGGAGACTTCAGATGATTTCTCCGCTTGAATAGAAATTGGTACAAGTATTCAAGATTGCTGCCCTTCTTCCAAACAAAACTCATTTATATGAATATTCATAGGCAATTAAACTGTCGTGACTACTTAAGGAAATGCTTGGACTTACACATAGATTAATGTGCATGTGTTTAGGCCACAGGTCTTGCTCCAGGACCTATGGATATCAATCTATTGTTTGGTCCTTAAGCTGCCAGCAGGCATGTTTTTCTCCTGAAACTCTTCTCCCATAAATACCAAATAAAACTATAGTTTGTGCAATAGTCCCAGAGATATCGGTTGACCCAGACTGTATTTGTTTGCATGAGACATCTTTACAGCACTCTGGGGAAAAACCAGAGTTTCAAAACCAGAACATCTATCCTCAGACAAATCTGCTGAACCGTGGAGCCGTATTTCCTGACTTCCAGGTATTTCTTTTGGAGTAGCTGCAGTAACACTTGTACATCATTCTGAGTCACTCCTCGTGCATATGTGCACATTACATCCATTTTCTCCCGCGCTGACAGGGAATTGCCAAACGATTTAGTTTAGATAGAGCTGGCTCTTCAGCATAATTTTTCACGCACACATTTTAGCGCCCTGAAAGCTGAATTCTGATTTACAACCTTTTTGGAATTTGTTTTTCACCGTGGTTTATGCCAAAGATGTTTTATTCATATAAAACAAATGCCTGACATTTGTTTCATTAAGATATTAAACTTGCACTCTGTTTGCTCTCCTGGAAGATACCAGCCATGTAAAGGATTGCCAGGCCAGGCTCTGACATGGGCACGGCTGAGGGACTCACAAAATGGCATGTGAGCTCATCTTTTTCAGCTCTAGGCAAGCCCTGTTCAGAGCCCTGATTCAGTGGCTATTAAATAAACCAGAAAAGCACCCAACCCCACCCTTTGCAGCTGGAGCTTTGTCTGAATGTGATAAGAGATCATTAATTTTCAATTTGACCTCAGCCTATAACATTCAAGTGGCCTCTTTGTTCTCCTAGCGATGTTACAAGCAAGGTCTGAGTCAAGGGAACAGGAACGGAAATATTAAAATAGTCCTAAAAACCTCTTTAGCCTTGTGATCTTGCTCCTCCTAACTTAAACTGAGCACACCTTATCCATTGGATCATCATGGCCCCATGACATGGGTTTCCTCTTGGTGACTGCTTCTTTCCCAGAACAAACAACCCTGGTCAGCCAAGGTGAGCAGTTGTGCAATGGTAATAATGGATATCGAAACTCTGCTGCAAAAACATGTTGTGAACAAATCACTGGGGCAAAGTTTATTTATATCAAATGTCTGCGTGGAGCATTTATAACAAACCAAAGTCAGAATAAAAGCTGAAATTCACTGATTAAAGTGCTCGCTGTGAATAGCTCATACAGCTCTGAATTCAAAGACAGAGTTGAAGAAGTTGTTATTACAATCCACTGCAAAAAGAGCTATTGTGAACCTATGGGCACATCAACAGCTGTCTATGGAAAATTATTATTATTAGGGAATAGAAATTGTCCTATTTTTAACAGATAATCCCAGAATCTGGGTTGAATTAGAATGAAGGAGAGCCCATCTTCCACATCCTTTTTCATTCAGGCATTTGGCAAGCTGGGACTTTACACAATGTAATTTAGGATGTTTAAATTGCTGTTTGTTACTGGTGGTTTCTCAATGCAATACCTCAAATACTTCAGGAGAGGACGTAAGCCTCGAGTCCTTCTTTAAATACACAACTGTCTCCTATGGCTCTTAGGTGCTTTAGGCTGCTCAGTTCGGGTTCACAGGGTTGGAACAAGGTTGTTTGAGGGTTGTTTTAATGTGGTTTTTCTGCTTTCAAGTAAATCCAGTTTTCCATCGACTAACTCATGATTTGTACTGAAACAAGCCTTTGAATCCTGAGATTCCTCTCCCTCTGACAGAATTAATAAGCCTGGATGGCACCAGAATTGGGCCTGGCAATCATTAGAGACTTCATTTTCTCTTCTCCGTAGATGCTCAGGGGGAAGAAATCCTGTTGGGAGATTGTCCTATCAAGTGTGAGGAAAAGGGATGTGTAACACCTTGACTGTGTCTTCAGAAACCTTCACAGCAGCCTGACACCTGCCCAGAAGCCTTTGGAGCTACACAGGCAGAAAAAAATTTATATGCCAAGTAACTGAACTCAAGGAATATCTTCCTTTATGGATCTGAACTATTTAATGCAAGTTTAAGGGTAGTGGAAAGGGAGGGATGACGGCTTAACTTAGTTAGAAGTTTGGTGACTTCCAGAGTCAAGCACAAAAACTGTGGGATTTTTGTTAGGGTGTATTGATGATGACTTTAGACTTGTACATATATGTAGCCTTTCTGTGGAAAAAAAAAAACCAACCAAACCAAACCAAAAAAAAAACAACAACAAAAAGAAGTGTGGGTTTGACAAAATTTCAGCTTCCTGATGATATGTGCTCAGACAATCATGGAAAACAAGCAGTATTATCTGGGTTCCACCACATTATGTGACCTATGTGAACAGCTCAGGCAGAAACTGAGACCTGATAACACTTTATGATAAATGTCCTTATGGGGGAGGAAAAAAAAAAATACTGTGAAATACTTTCACAGACAAATTGTGATCTTGAGCAATTTGCTCCTGGTCAGTGGGCAATGCTGAAACTTGAACCCCAGCACTGATTTTAAATATTTTTATTCTCTTTATCTCTGGTATTAATCTCCAGTGTGCCACTCTGCTCTGGGGTGATTATGAATGAGCTGATGGATTTAACTGCAAATATTGGGATGAGTTCTTCCAGATCTACACTTTGTATTGTAGTGGTTAATACTTTTTATTGCTTTTCTTACCTAAATTTTAACAGTCTGAATGTCATATTAATTAAACAAATTCAGAATGGGTTAATTCAACAACTGGAAGGCTTATATTTATCATTGTTCAGTAATACTACCCAAGTGTCAGCTCTTAGTTTGAAAAATTCCTCTGAACTAGTAAACCAGAGAATAATAAAGATACTATAATTTTCTTTCACTAAAATAAACAGAATATTTTCCTAGTTAATTGTTTACATGTCTTACTCCTGTCACTTCTTTCCTTTCATCCTTATTTTTCTTGTTTTCCTTTATTCACATTTCATCTCTTGAACTCCTTATCTCTCTAATCCCTTATCCTTTATGTTTTTGTTTTATCTCTCATTCCACCATTTTATTCCCTGTTTCCTAAGCCTATCTCCCTTTCCATGCTAGGCTCCCCAGGCTTTAAATGCCCTCTGAACCCTTTTTCCCTTTCCCCCAGTTCTCTACCTTTCTCTTCTCTTTCATTTTTCCTTACAGCAATCTCTGCAGAACAATACTAGAAGTTGAGCTGGCGAGCTGACAAAAAAGAACAGTTGGAAAGAAAAGTTTACTCAAAGACAGGCACACTTCTTTAAGGATTAAAAAAAAAAAAAAAAAAAAAACTAAAA
>VYXD01014742.1:1428513-1460164 GCA_013397195.1 Hylia prasina
GCGCCGCAGCCTCCGCCGGGGCCCGGGCGCCCAGGGTGCCCGTGGGGAAGATGTTTCCTATAGACACTTCTTTTGCCTTTTTGTTTTGACGTGCAAGGTGTGTAGGGCAGGGGCTGCTTTTTGTGGGCAGTTAAAGGGAGCGGCAAAATCAGTTTTATTCCAAATACCTAAATTAAAATGTTCATACACATGGGCAGTTCTGCTGGTGAAGCTATCTGGAAAAATTGCACCCTTAGCTTTGGCATTCTATCAAGCTTTATAGAAGAAAGAAAACAAAAACTTTAAAAATGCTACTTGTACTAAATGTGTGGATTTTAGGAAATCGGCTTTACTGTTACAAGCTAAGTATGCCCTGGAACAGAACACTTTGCAGTAGAGGAGCTGCTTAAATATACTTTGTAAACACATCCCAACTTTAGGGAAGTGTCTGGGATGAATGGGACTTGGCAGGTCTGCACAAATCTTTTAACACATGACTGCAGTGACTGGAGTAGCAGACTACAGGAGAGAAACCTTTTAAGGTGTAAAAGCATGCACTTTTTTTTTTTTTAAGAAGTGTAGGAAAGAGTTTGAAGCTTAATTTATGGCTCAGAGTTGAGCCCAATAGTGAGGTAAAGTCATATAGCAGATTTTAGTGTGGGTTATAACAATGGCTTAGCATAATTCAATAGAGCTATTTTATTGGACTCTATTAACCTGGTTAATCTTAAATCTTAACCATGACAGGGTTTTTATGTAAAGAGCCTCTATACAAAGTACGATATTGTATTTTAATTGAGGCTTTCAAGGCCTCATGTAGAGTGTATTCTTGCCTCTTCTTTTTTCCCCTTTCTTCAAAATCCAGGTGTACTAAAGTCAGTTTAAATACTGTAAGTCCAGATTGCACAGGTCAGTTAAGGGGAAGATAGGATTTTAAATCAGTCCCGTTTGTTCACATATAAAGAAGTGAAGGTTATTCTCAATATAGTGGAAACACCTTGGTGTTTACAACTGTAGCAATATACAAGTATGTTTTGTAATTGACTAGTTTACAAACTTTCTGGTCAATTTCCCCCTTTAATGAATGATGTGGCTGTGGCACCTAGCAAGAAAACTGCTCAGCTCAGGGTGTTGGTACTTTACAAACAGAGCACCAACTTCCTCCCTCAGCTGATAAATGCACAGTTTGATTTCTGGTCCACCTGAATTTGAGTCTCCTGGGATGTGCCATGAGCTACACACCTGTTCATTAACCCTTGTGGATCTCTTGCCTGCATTAGGATCAATAACAGGTGCTGTTGCAAAATTGGTGCCCATAGCTTGCAAAGTGCCTGTGTTACAGCTGAAACCTGTCGCTTTTGCTGCTAAGTCACTCAGACTCCAGTGTAAAAATTATACAACTTCCTTAATGTTGTTTTAAAACCAGCGATATAGACATATTTTAAAGACCTAGCTGGCTGGAGGCCCATTTTAGAGTGGCCGGTAAACGCAATAAACTATCCTCAAACATTTCTGCTCAATAAAATTTGAGAATATGAAAACAAAAAGTTCCTGGTTTAGCTTTTTATAAATGTTTTCTATACTCTGTGACTGCAAAGTGCTTTGAGCCTGTAGCTCAGAGCCACATGCCTTGAGCATTGTAGGCCTCTGCCCCAATTTACAGCCTTGAGTTTGTTACTTTCTCTTTTGATCAGAGCAGTGAAGTCTTGTGATCTCTGACCAATGCCCTGCACTGGTGAAAGTATCTAAATAGATGATTTTTATCATCAAAACAGCACATTTTTAGTGTACTTTCCTTCACTCGGGGCTCCTGGATTCAGCTCCTTGTGCAAAACCTGGATGACTGTTGGAAGCTGTGATAGCACCAAGCACTTCCAGATATAGAGAAGGCCAGTAGTTCTGGCACCATTCACTATATTTAAATTACTTACTCTCTGTAAGTATAACTTGCAGAAAAGAAATGAAATACTTACACATCTTGCTGTTCGGCTTCACAAGATCAGAATATGTTTATCCAAAACAATCCCATATAGTCCAGGTTGGGAGAGCCATGGGGGCAAGGCATTTCTCCTGCAGCTGTTGAGCAAATATTTAATGTGGAATACTGTCTTGGATTAGTTATTCCAATTGCAATGAAGAAGTCTTGTTCATGGACTTGAGATGTTAATGTGGTTAAATAAAAGTGGTAACTGCTGTTTCTGTAAAGATTGGGTTCACAAATGTAGCATATGCAAACTTGTGTGGACAGAATTGTGTTCTGTTGTGGGGAAATACACTGAAAATTTTTAGTGGTATGAGAGCTATTCTTGGTTATAGGAGTGGTGAATGTTCAAGGTTAGGTTGGATCGGGCTTGGAGCAACCTAGTCTAGAAGATGTCCCTGCTTATGGCAGGGAGTTGGAATAAAATGATCTTCAAGTTTCCTTCCAATCTGAACTGTTTAATGTTTCTATTTTATGATACTGGTATAAAGAACAGCATCTTAATGTTGACTGTTCCACTGCTTGAGACATGAGCTGTTGTGGGAGTAGTAACAAAACCAAAGCAAATGGTTTGCTGACTTGAACAGTGAGTCTCTCATTGTTGGAAATTAGTTATATAACATACTATTATTTTTAATTTAAAAAAATTGCAAAAGCAAAGAGCAAACTCTAAATATGAACTCAAGGCTGTTAGGACCTCATGTAGCAGGCATCTCAGAAAAGAGAAAAAACTGGCTACCATGTTTTTTTTTTTTTTTTCCATTTATATGTGAGAAGTGTTCTCTACCAAGATTGTAAAGCAGGAAAATCACTTTAATCTTTGGTGGCAGAATTGTTAACGAGGGGCTGTGGAGAGCCAGCCTTGGGCTGCCCCCCAGAGCAGAGCAGTTATCAGTGGGGAAGCAGGGCCCAAGTGCTGCAAGGACACAGAACCCGGTGTGAATTTCACTTCTCCGTGGATTTATATCAAAGGACGTCTTAAACGTACACCTTAACTGGCCATATTGCTGCATGTCAGATGTGAAAGTAAAAATAAATGTGTGAAGCACCAGGCAGAGTAGGAGATGTAAATCTGAAAACCATGTCTCCAGTCTGTTATCCTAAACGCTGGACCCCATCTATAGGAATTCATGGGAGCATATATATGTTTTATTTTTGATCGGCAGTATTTCCTGTAGGCAAGAAATCAAAGATCTTTTCAAGTTATAAATGACAATAAGTAGGGAAGCCAGTATTTCAGATTGCTGGTATTTTGGGTATGAGTAGCTCTTTGATGTCCAAATGAGAACGGGGGGAATGTCTAAAATTAACAGTGAAATATGTAACGCTAATGATGAAATGCAGAAGTTGGAGGAAAACAGGCAAAGCCAGGCACTAAGGGTAGTTTGTATTTTTTTCCCCTGAATAATTATTTTTTTAGGGTCAAAACAAAGAACACAAACAGTTGTGATGTATAAACCCTGAAGTAAGTAGATCTTGGATAAACAACTTTGATTTAAATATTTGTGTGTGTATAGGTTTGCAAATAATCAAACGTGCAAAATTTATTACATATGTAATTTGCTGAATTGCAGTGAAAAAAAAATGTTAGGGTGACCCAAAAAGGGGAATTTAATTAGTTTTGCGTCTGAAAACATCTGTATGTGTTGTGGCTATACAACAATGTGACCAGTGTGGCTTCACATGCTGTTTTCCAGTTTTGTTCCAAGATTACTTTTGGGCAGTCAGTGCCTGTTTGTGCAGCAGGTTGTCTGTGTTACTGATGCCCAGTGGTACAAATATGAAATTGCCCTAAATACCATGGGAATGTTTTATTCTTGGAGGTGCAACAGTGGTTCTTAAGAAGGTTGCTTTGGCCATGCTTCTGGCAACAGAAAATGTGTGGTGGTCATGGTCTTGATGGATGAAACACCATCCAGAGTGCAAGATTTCTTTCACAGTCGTTTTTAGAAGCTGTCATTGAGATAAAAACACGCCCTTCGAGTTCACACCTAAGTAATTGGATGCAGATTTAATATGATGCAGTGTTTTAGTCCTGCTTGGGATGGAATCCATGTCCCATGTTGGGCATGACTCACCCTGGCAGCATTCAGCGGTCAAGCGTGTTGCAATGAAGGCTGAAGACCTCGCTGCTGCCATGCCTTATTTGCCTCAAGAACTGAGAATCTTGGTTAATCCTCCTAAAGCTTAATAAAATACACATATTAGAAACAGACCTGTTGTAAAGCCATTGTATGGAAAATCTTCCAGAATATCACAAACCTTTGTGTGTACATGCAAAAGGAAATGGTTGGGAATGCTTAAAACTTGGAATGGATGATTAGCTGGAGCAGTGGTGGTGTGGCTTAGCTCCATTTCTAGGCCATCTCTTAGAAAAATATCCCACTTTTTCCTGTTCTGTCCAATCAGTTTTGGGGGAGGAAAAAAAGCTGACCTCGGAGTTGTGTGTTAATAACCTTATTGTGGAGTATGTGACCATGTAAATTGAGATTCTGTTTTATTGGTGTTTATTTACCAGGTGACACCTTTGTAAATAAAATAGAAATAAAACCCCTGTTGCATTTTGAAGATAAAGTGTTTTTAAAAGTGTCTTGCCTAATATATATAATTAAACAAAGTGATTTCTCAGGAGCACCATAATTCCCATAATTTTAAACCCGAATGCCTAAATGAAGTATGACTCCACATTTCATCTGAATTGCATTTCCTGTGTGTCTTTCTGCTTTAATATTTACTTTACATGCAAATGCGCCCAAAACCAAAAATTCAACAAGTAGTTGAACGTATTGCATCTTTTATATTCTGCTTCTTTTCAAGGTTTACACAGGAAATGTGCTGTGAGATGACTTTGCTAAATAAGAAATCCATCAAGATACTGTGAAATTGTGTTTTATGATTTCCTGGTTGAAAGTTTTCCGTGGCTGATTGCAGTTTAATGCAGCAAATTTCTGAGTCCAAATTTGTGTTTGGTGTGAGTTAAAGTTCTTCAAATAAACAATAGCATCAGCTTTTTGACTCTACAGAATAATTTCTTGTCCTGATCTTGCTTTAAGAAAACTTTAATGAGAAATATGCTCTTGTTGTTGTTAAGTCAGTTTTCTTCTTGTTGTGATTTAAATGTAAGGGCAAGATTTATGGAAATGACTGCAGGGTGGTGCTGGCCTAATTAGTCATTATTTCTGGCAAGGCATAAAAAATTGGTTGTTCTTGTGGCTAAAACTAATAGTGTATTTTGTATTTAATCTGTAGGTCTTTTGTAAAACAAATGGTTGTGCTAAAAACTGCAAAATACACACATTTAAAGTTTGTATGCTATTATTTTGCATGGTGTTTTGGCATGTGATTTGAATTTTTCATTGATAGTTAAATATACTATTATGTATATTTGAAATGTATATATCCCTTAAAAACCAGGAATAATAGTAGCTGAGCTGGAATTTGCAGTAGAAATTTTGGAATTGTGTATGGCTTTTCTACCAGTGTCTATTCAAGGATTAAAGCAAAGCACTGCAGTGCTTTTAAGAATACTAATACCTATTACAATTTTTTTTTTTTTTGCAAAGAGTTTTAGGATTATCCATGTGATATGTTCACCATTGGGCTGAGGGGTGTCTCTTAGGGCTTTCTTCCTGTGGGCCTTGAGATGAATTCCCAGTAATTGGTATTTCACCCAGAAGTGACCCAGGTGACTTAGGAATTCCAGCACCTTCAGCATGTGGAATGTCTGTCCTAATCAGGCTTAAGAGAGGGGGCATTAGCCCAGTAATGATTGAAACCTGCCTTCTAAGGGAAAATATTTAGCAGGGCATGTGACACGAATGCCTTTGCCCTCTCCTTGTCCAGCCACAGCTCTTGGCCATCCTCAGTGGCCAGGGGATGTTGCTGAAGCATCAAGCTGCTCTGCACGCTCCTCTCCGTGAATCCATGTCGTGATTAAACTTTTAAAAGTCACAGCCCCCAACACTCAACTGCAGTTTCATGGTAGCTCTGACATTATTTTACTATTCACGCTGTGAATTTCATTCTATACTAAAATGAATATTATATTGGCCTTTTAAGTTGGTTGTCAGTGGAGAATAGGGAAGCTACACTTAGAGCATCTGTATGCAATCTTGGCGACAAGTAGGACCCTCTGGAAAGCTGTTACTGTTGGGGCAGAACTAATCATTCCATGTGAAATTATATAAGGAGAATTAGCTCTGACTCTACCTCATTTCCTTTCATACCGCTGTGAAAATAAGCTTAGGAACGTCAAACCTTCCCTCCATATTTCTCTGAGTGCTTTGTTAAATACTTCTTTTTATTAAGGCTTTATTTATTGGAGGTGCTAGAAAAGAAAATACAACTGGATGTATTTCTAGGTACTAAAGGGATGTGCATCCTTGCCCAGTTTGGCAGTTGTGATTTCCTTCCCAGGACTGGATTCCTGGGATCAGTTGCTGTTGCCTTTCTCTGTATTTTGACTTTATTTCCCTGGCGAATCATTCCGAGTACTTCACATTTAAGGTAGCATGCTTCATGTGAGAGAAAATTGTCAATCACAGCCTGCCTGGGCTATTTAGAAAAGAGAGATATCAAAAGCCTGCTTGGAGCTCTAAGGAGCAGTCAGGTCACCTGCTGAGTCTCCTGGCAGGAGCCTAAACTCGTGCAGCCTTTAAGTTTAGGGAAGAGAACGGGATCTCCAGAGGTCATCGCTCTGTGCTGAGGCCCTGTACTGGATGTGTGAGCGTGTAGTGCAGTGTCAAGCCAGAGACGTACGGGCCATTCCTGACATGTTCTTCTTACCAGGTCTTAAAAACAATCAGGGGAGATTTGTGTAACCCCTCCATAACCTAATCCCTTGTTTAACTATCCCTAGAGGTAGCACATTTCCTCTAATACTATCCTATTTTTTTTTCTAACCTGTTAATCTTCTTGTTTTGTTTTATTTTTTTATTTGTTTTCCTGCATTGGATATTGCAGTAGTGGGGCATGATTCTTGTGACTTCTGTTAGCTTATTTTGAAGCTTGTCTCATCTTTCTTTACCTTTTTTTCGGTACTCACTGTTTAACTCTCCCAGATTGCTTGGGCATTCTTTTGAGCTCATTTCCTACATCTGTATCAAAACCTGAGTGTAATGTACAGCCTTAGGATCAGTAATTAAGAGAAGAAATCTTAACATCTTTTTCATATGATGCTCCTATCATTATTATTATAAATTGGAATTGTTTTTCAATTTTGATGTTCAGTATTAAAACCAGTTTCAATTTTGCTGTTAATCCCTTAGTCCCACTTTTCTGAATGCTGACTCCATTTACCAGAATGCTTGCAGCATTTCCCAGGTAACTACCAAATTTTGCAACTATATTGCTCATCATCCAAGTAAGAAATGAAAACATTAAATAATCCTGCACTGAAAATGCCAAGAGGAAGCTTTATATTCAGAGTCCTGCAACTTGTACCTTGTTGCAGACCCAACCTTTGCAGCTGGAGTCATGGAATAGTTGGGTTGTGCTCTGGTTCCTTCATTGTCTTTGGAGCCATTGCTGGTGTTGATTGTTTCTGTCTGAGTATAGCATTGAGGAGCCTGAAATGGGACAAATCAAATCTGACCTCTTGTACCTATAGGTGTTTAGGGAGGGAATTTTTAGTGAGTTGAAAAAACCTTGGAAAATGCTTACATGGATCTGCACCTATGGGTGACTCAATTTCTGAGTGGTGTGTAAAAATCATGTTTAATTATACTTCTGTTCCGACCCACAAATGGTTATTCTTCATGGCTGCTAGAGCAACACTTAAAAAAACCCCAAATAAATGTTGATCAATCAGATCTCAGCATTTGAAGTGTTATTTTGTGAAACATGGAGAAGGGGAAGAAATACCTCTGCTTCAAAACCTTTTCTTTCTTACCATTTGCTTAGAATATAATCTGCAGACGTTTTTCTTTTATGATGGTATGCTACTACACCTGATGTGATCAGAAACAATTTTTTTATCCTCTGCAGTGGCATTTCCAAAACCAGAGCAATTAAGAGATGCTGACAGAGTTGAGAAGACCCAAGGACTGTGGCTTACAGTTAAGGCAGATGTGATTGCAACATCTGTGCCTAGGAAAGCTGCAGTCTGATCTGCCTTCTGTCTTCAGGATTTCTGGGACTCCAGAAGCAGAAGTGGTGCAGATAAGACATGTCCTCTGAGGTTTTGAAAGGCTTCTGCTCAGATTGTAAAGCTCTTCCTTGTTAGGCCCACAGGAAACATATCTCTAGCACAGCCAAATTGGTATCATTGTTAAATACTTCTCCTCAGGCTCTCCAGTGGTAACTCTGCTCCGTGGTGGGGTTATTTGGGATGAAGAGCCTCTGTGGCTGCCTCTGTATATTGACTAGCTGGGTATATTATTGGCAGGTAACTGTGTGTGGTAATTTCTGACTTGGAAGCTGTGATGCAATCCAAAGAACAGTTTATAGAGGGTTTTCCACCTTTTTCCTTAAATTGGGCTCTGTAGGCCTAAAATTTGGGACTTCTAACTTGAAATCTCCATTACAGCACAATCTAGTAACTAGGAAGAAAAACCCCAAAGCCTTGGCATCAGACAAATGAAAATTCATTTTCTTTAATGCCTCTCCCCTTTGCCAACTGTGTTCTTGGAAAATGGGTCTTTGCACTTGCTCAGTGCAACAACTGTGGTGGTTTCTGGGTGGCATAAAGTGGTGCATATTCCTTTCTGGGCTATGAAGGAAGCTGTGCCCCTTCCCTCATCTCTGGGCAGCAGTCATGGGGCTACTTCCTGACCTTGGGATTGTTCTTATGTTGGAGTTCCCCACTTGCTGTGCTTCTCCTCTGCTCTTGTGTCAGGCTACGCCAGGTGAGATGTGCTTGCAGTTCTTTCTCCTTTCAGGTGAGCTGCTCTGGGGTGATGTGCAGCTGGTGGGAAGAGAGAAGCTGGTGTTCCTCTGTTTCTTCTGTACCTTTGAAAGGACTTCACTGAACACAGTGCACGGCAGGCAAAGCAGGTATGATCTGTGGGAGTTCAACAGCAAACACTTCAGAAAAGCAAAGGTTCTAAGTTCACAAATCTGTCCTGCAGGAGAAACAGTAAGAAAGACATTAAAAAAGTAACCTAGATGAAACATTAAGACAATGTCCACCTGACCAAAGCAGGTGGTTTGCATAGTTTTTCAGACATAGTTTTTTATGTTGTCATCATAGCAATACGTGAGAAATGCATGTGCTTTTCTCTCAGTGATGTTTAAAATTTAACTGAATATTGATAATGTTCAGTGCTTAGAAATATTTGTACTTCACTGGATTGTACATGGAGTAATTTTGGGAGTTGAACAGTATATTTCACTGCAGACAATCCTAAAATAAGTTCTTAATTGTCTGGATGTATTAATATTCATTTTTAGCGTTTACATTGTTAAATGTTAGTTATTAAATTCTGTTCAAGATGTAAACTCTGTTCTGTTTTGTAGCATTAATTATGCAAGTTTGAAATTCTCAGTTTCATTTTAAGGTAGGGCTTTTTATTTGTACGCAGCTGTTGAAATAAATTACCAGTACAAGAAAACATTCTCCTAATAAACGAGGGATGCCTGGAGTTGGCTGTGCTAACTGAGACAATTTAATTCATCCATCATCAGGGATGATGTTTCTTAGCAACACAAAGTATTTTCACCCGGGGCGCTTTCACAAACTTTCACATTTTTCTTCAAATACAGCCTTGGTAGTGTTTTATATGACCTGAAGTTCGTCCATCTGTCCTGAAGCTCCCAATACTTTGCCATTCTCTCCAGTGATCAAATGATCCGATATATGGTTGGTTTTTTTTTTGCTTAATAATACACAAGTTGACTAGAGAATCATTTCGCATGTCAGATTTTCCAAAGGGTTCTGGGAAATTATTTGTTGCTCTATATAGCAAAGCTAAAAGTTATTGAAAATGTGTTACAGTTTCATAATAAAACAGATCCGAAAATTATTGGCTGGAGAGCCAACTAAATGCTTTCTGATAGCCATAGCCTCAAGGGGGATACTTGGATCATTTGTAATAAAGGGATATCTTTGATATCTTTTGGTGAATTGACTACTATTCTGTTTAGATCATTATTTATGAAAAAATCTGGCTTGGTACACAATGTTACATTATCAAATTGTTTGGGTGTAAGAATTGCCTTAATGTATCGCCAGAATTTTCCATGTTTATTCTTTTCATGTGCTGCATGAAATCAGAAGAAGCTGTTGGTCCATTAAGACTACCTTTACTTCTTGCTTTCCATTTTTTCAACATGTGTGGGGATGATTTGATCAGTGTAATTACCACCTGGGGAGACTTGGCTTGCTTAGGAAACCCCTTCAGGTATGTAACAGGTGTTGTTCAGTATGGAGAGCACACATCTTCCAAGTGCAATGTGTTATTTTGCTTTGAGAAATAATATATCTTGATTTTTTGGTAAACTGCTCAGAAAGCTTCTGTTATCTGAAGAAGTGAGTAAGCCTTTGCTTCTGTCTTGCTTTGAGAGGGAAAGTTTTAGTGGTTCTTCTTTGTTTCTTTAGTTGTTCTTATTTTAGCAGTGAAATACTGGAAGCAGTGCTGTTGATGTGTCAGTTTAGGGTGGAGAAGAGGAGAAAGGGCTTCCAATAAGTCTAAGTTCTTTTTCCTTGGAAATATTTTTTATGTAGCAGAATGGTTACTCAGGATAGGTAAATGGTAGCAAAATGTCATTTGAGTGCTGTGCTAAAGGCAAATTAATTACTAAATATTAGTTTTAAACCGTAGCCTCTCTTGCCTTAGTGAATCAGACACTGGGATCTTCTCGTATTTGTGTTCTTTCTCAGCTAGGGATTTGCTGTGTATTCTATGCAGTTTCCTATGGTTAGCTCTAAGGACATGAAGAATTGATAAAAATTGTCTTTTTGAAGGTAGTGAAAGGTCTAGAGTCAGTCTGATAAATAGAGAGGGATAACTTGTAACGATAAACACACAGTAGTGTCAAAACTGTTGTAAATTTTCAAAAACTACTTTTCATCCTCATCCAACCATGACTCAAAGAACATTCCCTTTATGGCCTGCAGCACAATACAAATTGTACTTTGCTAGCTTTCAGTTAAAGCAATGAACATATTACTTGAATTTTAGGAAAGAGAATTTGAAAACCTACTATATTTAGGGTTTAGTCTTGAAGTTATAAGAATAACTAGTGGTTCTTGCTGTTGTTGCATCTTTCATTGTTCATGTGCAAAGAATGACTTGATCAGAGTTGTCACTGGGAACATTTAGTTTTTCATGCAAAGTATTTTTGGGCAGCTTTTATTTGGAAGAATATGGGATGGAATGTAAAAGAATGAGTGGAAAAATTATCATTTATGTTAAAAGGTCACAAATTATAATTGTTTGGGTGCTGTTTCTGCAGTTAGTCTCTGAAAAAAAGGTGAGTTCAAAGCAGGCTAAAGCACTTCTCAAAGTGGGTGTTTGACCTTGGAATTCTCATCATTTAATGTAGTTGTCTTTTCAGATACTTGAGTTCTATGATTTTATTCTAATTGGAATTTGGGCACATTTAGGAATGAGCAGTCAGTTGTTCTGTTACGTGTTGTGTTTGCATCTAACTCACGTAATGTGAGAGCTTGCATGAAAGCAGGTGTGATTTCATTCAGCCTCTCTAGTACACAAAACTATTGTGTTGTCAATAAAAATCATAATTTCTCTGTTATTCAGCTTTATTTCCAGCCCAGGACTAGTAAATGAAAGTACATGAAAGGGTTGGGGCATTTTCATAATCACAGAATGGTTTGGAAGAGACCTTAAAGACTGTATATATAAAGTGTAGTCCATCCTGAAATAGATACAATCAAATCCCAGTTATACAAACAAAAAGTGAACATCAAATAGGATTTGTATGGTTGTGTATCAGTGTTAATGATCTGTATTTCATATGAAAGGCTGACCTTTTTGGGACCTTTTCTTCAGAAGTAAAGAGCAAGCTGATCTGTTTCTCCCACAGTTGGAAGGGCAGCTGGAAATTTGGTTGATCTTGTTTTTTTCAGCACAACTATCACAGGGAATGAGAGGGCCAGTTGCTGAGATTGCAGAGGACTGTGCAGCCCCAGGCATCTTCCACTATGTGTGAAGACTGATTCTGGTTAATACAAAAAACTAAAAATGAAGTGCCTAAGTTCAGACCAAACACTGATTCAGATCAGGAAAAATATGATCCTTCCCAGTGATTTAGAATGGATGTGCGAGGCTTGTATGTGATGATTTGTATAAATCAAGGCAAATGGGCATTGGATTACACATCCATCATTGTGATTATCACTTGAATTGCATAGCATTGCAACCTGGTAAGCATTGGCCAGTGTTGTATTTAACTGTAAAGAAAGTATTAGAAAATTATGGTCTGAATTTGATTTAATTGAATATGGTGGTCTAAAGCTCTGCAACTTGGCGTTTGAGGCAGAGAGAGAAATGGTCAAGAGCCTGCACATTCTGTGGGGTTTTTTACACTTGGTGATCTCATTACTCAGGTATAAAGCAAGTGTTTTACTGCTGTAATAATCTATTCAAGATGCTATTTTTAGGCCAATATAAACCTATTTAAAATATCCTATATTAAATATGTAAATGCTTTCCTGTTTCCAAATGAATTTTGTCCACACAATTGTGTAACTTTAGCTTAAGCCACTTTTCAGCTTCCAGCCTCTTAATTGTTCTTTAATCTATGGAGTACAAAGAATTAAATATGTCCAGTCTTATTAAATGTCTGGTTTGTTTCATTATGATCCAGGGAGATGATTCACAGTTAGGGTTTTGAGATGTGGACCATTATTATTTTTGTAGACCAGCTTTCTTCCCTTTTCTTGTTCACTCCTGAGTGGGTGAAAAGGTCCAGGAGTATGTGGAGAAAGTGTCTGGACTGTGGTATGATACAAGTCCTACATAATTCTGGACCTGGCTGGACATTGACTCTGACTGGAATTACGACCGTAAAGTTGTCCCTGTTGTGAGAGGAGCTGCAGATGTTTCAGGGTCGCACATGAAGTTTCTCAGCTGAGACTGATTTTGGGATATGCAGTTAAATGTATCTCATTTCCTTTTTATATTCTTTATGTATAACTGGATCTAGGAAGGTCTGGTAAGTGTGGAATTAGTGTTTATTTCCTTTTGTGTTAAATTAGACGTGTCACCAGATTTGTTCGTGGATTCTCATGCCATTCCTGCTGCTTGTCATCCTCAACTCTCCCTGTTTTTGCATTAGTGTGGGCTCGTTTTAACATCAGTAAAAAAATATTATCAGAACTTCTTAGTGTTGATGGTCTCTAATCACTTAGAATAGTTTTTTTGCGTGTGACTGATTTTGAGGGGAAAAAAAATTCCATGTATTTTCATTGTTAATGAAAATAGAGATGGGAACCTCAAAGAGCAACACCGAGGGGCATCTCTGTAGGTTGTCCAAAGTGTATTTGGTCAAGAAAAGAAACAGTTCAAGGAATGTGACGTGTGGTTCTTGATGCAGAAAAAAAGCTTCTCTCTGCCTAGTACATTGGAAAACATTTGTTCAAGAGCAACTCTCCCCTATGCAAAATTTGCCCCTGTAGTATTACTAAGGTCAGTATCTGTGTAGGTTCTCATCAATACCAGTGTGGTGCCTGAGGTCAGCTTGGGCTTGTAAATGCAACTTTAGAAATGTTTTGTCTGGTCCTGTTAAAGAGCATCTCTGTAAGTTGTTCCTTTGGAAACTTATTTACTCCTACTCTTCCTGGGCTTGTCTTCAGTTCCTACTTAAAAAATAGCAGCTGTAAATGAAACATTGTGTCCTGCTTCTCAAGGTTTGTAGAAATAATCCTTACCTGTATACATGCACTCACTGACTGCTCTTTGGTATTAATTTGAAGGTGAATGTTTTCAGTTCTGGATGTTTAGTAGACCTTTCTGTGTGAAAAAAATGTGTTGTGAGTTTTGTGAGAATGAGTGTTGTAAGTTGATGAGTACTGTAGTCTGTGATCCAGGGAGGAATTATCAAAATGCTATTTCATAAAAATCAAATAAACTCTGTAACTCATCAAGTGGGCAAGTTCACATGTCCCTGTAGTTCTCTGAACACCCGGGCTTAACTCATTACTACCAGAAAGGTGTCTGCACTTCATCATGTGTTGGCCTGTTCCCTGAGACTCAGCATTCCTCTTCTGTATTATTTCTTGATAGTTCTTTCATTAATCCTTCAAAAGAGCTGGGCTGCTTAATGGAGTCAGAGTAAAAATAATGCATTTTCAGAAAGTCTTCCAGTGTGTTCTGTTTGCTTTCTGCATCTCACTTAAGTGTTAATCAATTAAGTGATTCTGATTCTAGTCACTCCCCAGGTTAGATCTCGGTGATACAGGGATGGATAAATGTACTCTGTAAATTAGGTGTGAAACGGTTGGGGAAATGCACAAGCTGCTGCTCTGCAGAGCCAAGGCAGGTCTGGCTGGGCTTTATTTTAGCTCATGTGTGGGCAGGCTGGCAAAGCTGGTGCTGAGCTGGAGAGAAGTGGATGTCCTGGGAAGAAATTGCTCCTGTAAGAAAATGCTCAGGTGTTCATTTTCTACCTGTTCTTTCCTGTCTATTTATTACTTGAATTCTGTCACCTGGGCTGTTTTGTTCTGCTCTTCTGATTTTTTTTTTTTACACTTCTAAAATTCTTAGTTGGTGGTTAAGTCACAGGCCATCAGGTGCCACAGTTTTGCTTATAAAAATGACCAGAATATTTTAACAAAAAATTGTTGCCAACTCTCTTTAAGGATTCTGCCTAAAAAGTAAAGTTTAGTTTGATATTACATAGATGGTGAAAATAAAGCTTCTGTTTCTTAAGTATAATGTTATTTCAAAATCAGATTTATTATAGGTGTATTATGATATACAGCATTGTAACTCAGTGTGACACTTCCCTGGGAATGAATGTCTCCTGAAGATGCCCTGTGTAATCTCTGATTGAACTGGCCTGGGTATAATTAATTGATTATTGATAGAAATACATCCATTTATGTGCTGTGAGAAAAATGGAAAAAGAGCAGAAGTAAAGGTGCAACTGCCTCCACTTTCCTGGTAACGAATCTTCCAGTCTTGAAAATCCATCCATGGCAGATGCCAAGGTTGGAGACCTGGGCCTGCTGTAGTCTCCACTTGAGATACTTCCCAAAATTCTTTTGCCCACTCTGAAATCATTTCACTGAATATATCTTACCCCTAGCATTCACAGTATTCAGCAACCTGCAAGTTCTTCTCAAGCTGTGAGTTTTAGAGGGTGTCTAATGTTCTGTTTAAAGGTGAGGATCTTGTTACATTTTTTTTCTTTAAATTTTATGAGCATTTTATGTAATGATGTTCCTGTCATGCTTTTGGCCATGAATCAGCGCAGCATTTCTGTGCAGGCTCTAATTGAAGCGTGGAGTTGTCTTGCTGTGCAAATGTTGAAGTCAGTGAGACTATTAATTAAAATTAAGGATCTGCATAAGTGCTTTTGCTAAAAATAAGTTGCTTCATAACAGCTTTGGGCCATATTTGGGAAGGAGGGGGTTGTTTTTTTCAAACTTTGGAAATAGGTATATAATTCTCTCTGAATTGCATGATGATAAAATGTAGCAGCAATACCAGAGGGCAGAATGTTGATGGGAAGAAGTGTGAGCTTTCTGCCTTGTCAGATGTCACCTAAGCTGCTATTTATTGATTTTTAAACAGAATAAAACTGTTATGGCTTTTGTATTGCACGGGGACTGGTGGAAAACCTGAGAAGTTACTGCTTAAGCTGCTGCCACTGTAGTGGAAGCACACAAGTGACAGGAATCAATCAGCTCTTTATCTTCCTTTCCAAGTGCCTGGTTACAACTCTGTTTTTCTTCCATCAGTTACTTGAAGTTGGAGCCTCTCAGAGTGAGACTCTTTAGCTGCTTGTGCTGTGTGTCATTTGTTTTCTAGCTGTGTTTGAAGCCATTAAAAATATTACCAGGGAAGACTGAGCTGTTGCTTCTCCCATATGTATTAAACAATTTACAATACAAATTTACTGTACAATTTACCTTATAAAATGATCTGATTTATTAATTCTCAGGGTACCTTGGCAAAATAGCATCCTTTTATCGCCTCAGTCTGGCTTTTTACCAGACTCACTTTATCATGCCAGCCTGTTACCTTTTTTCTGATTTCCATCAAAAATAGAACCCTTACAAGCTCTAGCACTTCTCACCTGCAGCAAACCAATAAATTAATGGTGGAGGGAAGAGATCACTGGAAATGTGGATAAGAGGAATGTGCACCAAGCACAGCCTGTGCTGTCAGGTTTCTCGTTGCACCTTTCTGTCTCTTCCAATGCTGATTTAAGATCTCTGACCTGCCTTTTTGCAGGTGTATGTGGTGTGCATAAAGCAGTGGCCTCAGAGTTAGGCAGGAAAAGATGAGGGGGCCTATTTCAGGTGATGCCAGCCAGGATGAAGCCTTGTTTGCCTGAGGTCACACAGAGATCTGATGCAGGATTGGAGTGCAGGTGTTTTCTGACTCCAGGATGGTTTTTCTGAGGTGCTTCAGCATGATGTGTGTTGAAATCTTCAAGCTGTTGGTTTCTTACTGCTGCTGTTCTTAGTCTTTATCATTTACTCCATGATTAGTAGCAGAAGGTGAGAATCCTGCTCGTATGTGAATACAGTGATGTCTTGCTGAACTTCACATGGTTGTTTCTCAAAGTGGGACTCTGTAGGTTCCTATTTAAGGTCATTTATTAATATTGTTGATGGGGTTGCATTTGCTTAGTGTCACTGCCAAAAGTTTCTGTAAAGCACTGTCACATGGACACAAAGCAGAATTTGCATTGTTTGGGGAAGAATACCAATGTTGCCATCTTTACTATGAGCACGTCAGTTGCTCTTTATTGCTTTTTAAATTTGATTTTGTTGTTGTGTGGCGAGCTTTTCAATAAACATAGTGGTTTCATTTATATAACACTAGAATTATTGTTAATGCCCAGTTTCATACCGCGAATTACGTATGTAATATTGTGTCCAGTGGGATCCTGTATCACAGAATTTGCATAGTTATGGTGCTGGTGACATCGTATCTCATACAAAGAACCCAGGGACCTGATACAATATCAGTAAAACTGTCTCCTAGGTATGATTCAAACAGTTTTATTAGCAACATATGGGGTATGAAGGAGCCACAGAGGGTAGTTTTGAGTATAAGGGTGCTGGCCTATCTTTTTCAGCCTGTAATTATATCAGTCCTCTTCTATGGCATTATTTGTTGCTGCTCTGGGATTGCAGAAAAATAACTACTAATATGATGACACAAAGGATCAGAATAAATTACAATTGTTGACTTTACAAGAAATTCATTGGCAAAAAGGCTTACTGTCCAAAGCTCAGATGTCATTTCTGGTGCAGCTTCAGAGCTAAGCCACTGCACTAAATAATATAGTTTTGATATGTTAGGGTTTTCTGGCAACCTTATCCTGCTGTATTGGATGCTTTTGTGATCTGACAGATACAAGGGAGAAACTTTTTGGCTGCATTTTGGTTTTTAATCTCAAGCTAAAGAAGTGCATTTTGTTTAATTGATAGTGGGATATTGAACTCTTGTTCCCCAAATGGAGCATATTCTAATTAATCATCTTGAAATAAAGAGTTCATAATTTAAATTATGACATTAAAAACTTGCGAAAATATAATTAGAAAATTACAGTAGTACTCTGTTTAGATGTACTACTTAAAGTCATGAAATATAAAAAATAACTTCTACATGTTGCAAAAACGATAAAAGTTTGGGGGTTTAATGTTTCTGCCAGTTGGCTGAAGAGCCACAGTGTGTATGTAGCTATTAAAGACAAATAGTATTTGACTACTTCCCAGATAATTTTTTAAAATCCTTGTGTTTTAAAACACTGGGCTGAGCAATGTCTCTTTCCACAAGAGGCTGTGTAGGGAATTGGGACTGTTATTTGGACTTTAGTCAGAGTTACTTCTGAATGTTTTTATTCCTCATTGAGGTTCTTCATGGAGCAAAGAGTTTGGGACCTCTGTGCTGCCTCACTGATGTGGAAGCATCTTTTCATCTACTTGTTTCCATTCCATACTGTGTTGATCTTACTGTGTTGCAGTATTACGATAAATATATAATTTTATCTGGAAGGGATCCTTAGAATTGTTCATCCCTTGTTTTCAGGTAGGATGACACTTTTTTGAATCATTTCTGACTTAATTATACGTTAAACAAAATAATGAAAAAATCTAATTTATAACTTAATTGCTAAATCTTTTAGGGTTCAAGCTCTGCTGGCATTTCATTGGTTTTTTTTAATGAGCTTTTCTGACTTTCAGAAACTTTTGAAGATAATTGCAGGTGATTAAGGAGCTATTTTAACTTGTTCCCATAGTATCCAACAGTAAAAGACCTCAGACTTTGCCAGTTAGTATTAGTTTTGAAAAGCATCCTCTCATCCTGTATCTGCTTTATCTCTTTGGGACCTTAGACTGGAAACTCTCACAAGTTTGCTGCTGTTGAGAATCTCAAGATCTGTGAAAATTGAAGTAAAATCATAATAAGCCTTGTAATTTTGAGAAATAAGTAGAAACATGTAGTGAGACTTGTGATTGAGAAGTGGACAGATGTCAGCTTGTAGGTGCATAAACATCACAATCTTCTGATCTTTGTCTGCAGTTGTCCCCTGGCTCCAACACAACCAGCTACAGGGTGAAATGGTCATTTCCAGTGTGCCTCAAAGTCAGCTTGCTCTTTAGACATCATTAACCATAAACTTGTACTGTTTTAATGCAATTTTTTTGCCTTTTTAATGCCATTTTGCTTTTTTCATATTTTTTCTCCTTTCCCATATCATTTTTTGTTTGGAGCAGAATGCTCACACCCACTTTGCTGAAGATGGTAAAGGAGTGATTTGTGAAATTAACTGTTAAATAAAAAAAGTTATATAAACATATCTGGACATCACATCATAGGGACTTCAGAGCTGTCTCAGGAGCCTCTAGAGCCACTCATGTTAATTGTTGCATATCTTGTAAATGTGTTTATTTCAAAGTACTGGAAGCCTTCCAAGAAATTTCTGTATTTAAAAGGGCAAAAAGGATGTCACAGTGGATTTAGCCCAGGACAAAATAAAGTAAAGGTTAACTTGGACTTCCATCAGTGAAAGCTTAAAAGCTAAAAATAAAAATAAATGCTGGTCACTATGGTTTTGTGATAGAAGGATTTGTGACACAAAGCTGATTTTTTTTTTTAAATAGGCTTGTGTGTCTGGCCTCTATTGCTGTATTTAACTAATTTCTTTTGAAGCATTAGATCTTTGTGATGCAGTATTTTGATATAGAAACTTAGGTTGTATGTAGCTGAGGCAGAAAAGATTAAAAATGTCCTGTTGCTTAAAGTGTAACTTTTAATGAGAAAGGCCTACACCTTGTGGTTCCCCAATGTGTTCATAGCCCATTTACTCAGCAGTTTCACTGGTAGTTTAATTTTGGTGCTTTATTTTTCAGATGATGCAAAGAATGCTGGAGAAATACATCTGCAGTTAGTCACATTGTTCAGTCATCAAAACACAGGAAAATTGTAGTTAGGACAGAAAACAGGTTGGGAAACCCCACTGTGGGAATACAGGGGTGACACGAGGGGAGGCAGAGGGAGCTGGGACAGTTCAACCTTGAGTGGGCTCAGGGCACAAACTGAAATAGAGGAAATTCTGTTGCAATGAGAAGTTTTTTTTGCTGTGAGTGGCCAAACACTGGAACAAGTTGCCCTCAGAGGCTTCATCTATGGAGATATTCACACCTGGAGGCGGTCCTGGGGACCCTCCTGTTCTCTGCTTTGTGCAGAGGGTTTGGACTGGTCACTCTCTGGAGGTTTTTGATTGTGGGATCTCCTGTTGTTTGCCTCTCTCTCAAGTGTGGTGTGATCTATCTTCACAGATGTTTATTAGACCAAGGAAAGTATTTGGGATAAATATTTGTGTGGTGTAGTATTGGGCACTATTTGGATGGAGCTTCTTCACAGAATCACAGAATGGTTTGGTTGGAAGCCACCTTAAAGATCATCCAATTCCAGCCTCCTGCCAAGGACAGGGACACCTTCCTCTAGACCAAGTTGCTCCAAGCCCCATCCAGGGCTGCTCTTGAGCACTTCCAGGGATGGGGAGACCACAGCCTCTCTGGGCAATGTTTGGCCCTTTCTTAGCCTACAATACTTGGAAAGTTAGACCAGATGAGCTCAAATTCTCTTTTCTTTTCTCCCCCCAACTCTATTTAGATTGAAGAATGCTACTACAGTCAGGAAATTGCACTTGAAAAGTCTGTCCATTGGACTGAAGCGTTCACACTGGATTGGAAGAAGTACTGCTCACCACTGAGATCCACAGCCAAGATTCCCAAACTGCTTTGATGAAGACAGCACCACCTGGTATTTTACTGCTCCCTGTTTTGAATGCAGGTAATAATGCTTCTGAAAAATATGTGTTTGTTAGATGAAAAGGGGAGAGAATTCTCTGAGAGGCTTGATGGGTTTGGAATTCTTGATGTTATTAGAGGTCTACTAATGATTTTTTACTCTGCTTGCCCTGAAATGGTTCACACTGTACTTCCAGTACATGGTAAGTCTAACAAGGTTACAGGTTTTGGGGATAAAAGGAATCTTTCTTTCAATTAAGCAACATGTTTGATTTTTCTTTTTCTCCTTTTCAATCAAAGCTTGGGTTCATGTGATTGCAGCAGAGAGGCAAGATGTTAAGATCATAAATGAAGTATGTCTGTTAACAATTAGGCTGCACCTGTACTTCAGGTAGACTGGCTTCACGTGTCTGTAAGAGTGGCAGACATAAGTGACAGCTGGGATCTACAACAAAATAGGAAGAGTTGATCATATTTGACCATTCAGATTTATATTTATTACCACCTTGCTGCCTCCTGCCCAAAAATCAACGTATGTTCAAACTAATGGTAGTCAGCAATGAAATGAGATTGTATTTTATAGTTTTGGTGGGGAAAATTAGTTTCCCTCACACTGAGAATTAATAAATTCAGTTGTATCTTCAACATAACTTCTGTGCCTCTAAAACTGCTCTAAGCCTGGGCTGTTTAAGGAAACAAACTGAGATGATATAGGGTGTGTCAGTGCCATTCCTTCTCTTCTCCCCTTTCTTTTCCAGTAACTTCTGAATTCATCAGGCAACCTGTACTGAATTTACCAGAAGAGTAGGTGCTACAGGAAATAACAGACTTTCAGCTACTCATATGAAATCCATGCCAAGGACTCTATATTTTTAAGCTGTGAATTCATTTATGATTAATGTTTTAATTATTTGTGTTCTAATTTTTGCCACGTTTCAAATTTAATTAAGTTTGAGATACAGGAGTAAGCAACAAACTCCAAGCCCTTCCTTCTTTCTCAAATTGCTTACAACCACTACAATGCTTTCTCACTGGGGGATTTTGCCAGAGATGTGATTCCTCTGTGGTTGCTTCTTGCACAGAAGTAGTCTCGTGAATTGGGCAGAGATGAAAGCCACATAACCATAAAGGAGTGTTGTGTTCTGGTGTGTTGTCAGCAGGTGGAAGAGGGCAGGTGGGACAGCCCTGTCCTGAGCTGGGGACAAACAGCCTCATGTGGAAAGAACAGTGTCTGTCTCCCAAGTGAGAGAACTTGATGTGATAAGAGAAAAAAGAAATGCAGTTCACACAAATATTACATATAGTGTTGTTTTTTTACCATGAACTGTAAAAATTGTGTTTTGAATTCCTCCTAATGTGCAGCCATCTATGATTTGTGTTATGCAGGATAAGGTTTTCCAAACTTTGAGTCTTTGAGCTGCCATTGTCAGAAATGATTCAAACATTCAGGTGCCCAGGTCTCATTGCAACTCCATGAAATTTTCACCTTCTCCTTTGAAAATGCAGCTGAAAGTTACTTGGGTATTTCTTCTAGGATACTTCTAACTATGCACAACTCATCTGATGTGGAGCACAGGGGAGGCACAGGCACTGAAATACTCTGAGCACAGGCAAAGCAGTCACCAGCCTGAGGGCAAAGGGTGTTTATTGGGGTGAGTGGAGATCAGATGGACACCACCAGTGCTACCCTTGGAGGTGACCAAATTCCAGTGTCTCATTGTTCCAGGTGTATCCTGGGTAGGTAAACACAACCTGTCCATCTGTGACTCGTTTCACACTTCATTGTGCAGTTAAGTGGCTTCATAAATGTTACTGATTTCCACATGCAGGCTTTGGCACCCAAGTGTTATTGTTAAGTGTAAAAAAATAGAGGGTTGGTGTCAGCCTACCTAATTTTTGAAAATCATTGGAGGCTTACAAATGTTAAAGCTTAATCTAACACCAGGAAAGGAAGAAATTTTTCCCTGTGAGGGTGGTGAAGTCCTGGCACAGAGAAGTTTTTTGCGCCACCCAGAGAAGTTCTGGCTGCCCTGGATCCCTGGAAGTGTCCAAGGCAAGGTTGGATGGGGCTTGGAACTGCCTGGGATAGTGGAAGATATCCTGCTTGTGGCAGGGGATTGGAACAAGCTGTTCTTGAAGTCCTTTTCGATCCAAATCATTCTGATATTCTGCAGTTTTCTACTGCTTTGTAGGTTGTTACTGCTAGAAGCTTTATTTTTTCTGAATTATGAAAACACAGCACTTCAAAAATCTGAGGAAATATGTCTTAGTGCAAAGCACACCAATATCCTGAGTTCAAACAGCAGCAGTGAGGAGGGAGCACAGACACTTGAGTTGTGTGGTTACTACTGTGAATGTACTTCAGACTAAAACTAAACCCTTTCTCATGCTTTCCCCATGCAGAAGAAAAGGCAAGTGCAGACTTTAAATTGGTACATGCTATGTACTCATATCTGTTTATACATAGACTGGTAGGTTTTTTTCCTGACAATTTAAATTTGAATTTTACCTACTGGAAACTTCACAGGATTCTGGTAAACAGTTAATAATTATTTTTAGGTGATTTCCAGTGTGAAACTCATTAACTCACTGTTTCAGCATACTTGGTGATGCTGTCTTCATTTATTTTTTTGTTAATGAGACAATGCTGGTGTAGTTGCTCAGACATTTACTGGGAAACAACAGCTGCATGGGTGCTAGCTGGAACTTGCCAGTTCAGCTGGGCTAAGGTGCTTGGTAGGACCCTGGTGTAGTCAGAATACATCTTGCAGAAGGAAATCTTAAAATGCCGATTTTCTGTCTTGTATCTTTTATTGTGGTTTTTTTTAATTTTTCATAAATATATTCTTAGAGCAGAGCAGTTCTAAGCATGTCTTATGGGCACAATTACACACAATTAAAAATATTGTTTAGGATAGGCTCAAAGTCTTCTAAATATGTACTTTACATAGAAATGTTTATTTTTATTTATATACATCCCTTCTCTTTAGGGGTGTTTAACTTTTATTGACTTAGAGACCTTGTAGCAGAATAGGGGTGTGGACCTGTAGGAAGTAATATTCTCACTGAGACAGTCTGTGCAGAACTCCTGATCCTGGCTCACCTGAAGCATCAAGAGTTGTGGAATAAACCCTGGATTTTAGAGTGTGGTAGTGTTGAAGCACTGAATGAGCTTTCTGAGCCAACTGGTTCATCTCAGGTTAGAATGGAAACTAAAACCCCTCCCTGCATGTAGAGGGGGAAGCCTAAAGAGGAAATAATGACTTAAAATATGCTTTCATCTGCTCTACTGAAAGAAGATAAAGGTGGGTTGTTTTTGTTTTTTTAACTTTTTATTCAGACAAGCTGCGTTGTGTCATGTAGTTTTTTGGCAGTTTAATTAGAGCCTTAAAAATGCATAAGTGACTGTACAGTCCTAAAAGCATTTGACAAAACCTAATTGTGTGTTCTGTGGTCAGCAAAAACTTGTGTGTTTTCAGTCTGTGAGGCTATTGGCAGCTGAAGGAGTTGTATTTCTGTATCCTCTGTGAAGCTGTAATGAAAATGAAGTTGTCATTGTGAAGCTTCCAGTTTTGACAGTGAGAATGGCCCTTCGATCTCTGAAGGCTGCTGGGTTCTCCATGTAAGTTGAAACTATAAACATTTTATGGCACAAGATGAACTGCTGGGATTCAAACATAAATTTTACAAAGAAAAAGGGAAAAAAGAGTGAATGCCTGCATCCATGAATGTATTGAATTGCTGCAGTAAAGAAGAGTCATATGGTATTTTGCTAACTTCTGGGCACTGGGAAATTATAGATTACAGGTAAGTGGGATCTGCAGGCATTCTGTGGGTAGGAATGACTTTATTTTAGTAAAATAATGCTTTTTGTTCAGCTTGTATTGTCCACATTGCTGAAGAATTTTACCAGATCAAGTATTTCTGTGTATTAGTCATTGTGGAAGGAGAATGGAGTCCAAGACCGTGGGCCAAAACCACAGTCTGTAACTTCCTCTTTTTGCATAGAAGAGCATGCAGGGAGAAGAATATTTTCCTGTTCCTTCTTTGAAACTGAAAACAAAGGAGATTGACATCCTTTTACTCTTTCAGTCAAGTGTCACTCATCCAAAAGTTGTAATAATCAATTCAGAATGGCTACTTACACTTCTTTACAAAACTGGATGAAAGAGCTTTGCAGATAAGTTAAAGAGCACAGGGGAAAAAAGCTTATAACTTCATAACTTTAAACTGAATTAGTTGTTTCTTTGAATTGCTTGTTTTTAGTCATGTTGCCATAGGTATCAAAGCAGTGAGCTATTATCATTCCTTTGTAAGGATTGCTGCTGTTTTATATTCACATTGCAGCAGATCAAAGGATGGGTCTGCAGACATGGAAGGGAAGGTGTGTTGTTTCAAAGATATGCAAACACACCTAGAGAGAGCCAGTCCAGGTACTGTGGATGTGCTGACACGGATTTGCAGATGGCAGCAGCATTGTTTCATTCCCAAAAATCTTTATCTTAGTTGCTAAAGCTTTTTTCTGAGTTTTTTAAATCTGTGCCAGCTAAAACTTGTTCAGATGCTGCTGCTCCCTACACTTACAGCTTTGTCTTGCTGTTTGGAAGGACCTGACTTGTTAATTGCCACTGAGACTTAACGATACGTCCTGCTCTTACTGATTTGCGTTCAGCCCTCCTTCACCCAAAATAATGTCTCCATCTGAAGTGATGTGCAAAAAACTATTGAAACTGTTGCCCAGAGAAGCTGTGGCTGCCCCATTCCTGGGAGTGTTCTGGGCCTGGTTGGTGGAGCTTTGAGCAGCCTGGGATAATGGAAGGTGTCCCATAGCAAGGGCTTGGAATGAGATGACCTTTATGGTCCCTTCCAACCCAAACCATTCTGTGATTAGGTCTTTGGTACCTTGGAAGAAATCTGAAGACCTAAACATTCTCAGAATGGAGGAATGTCTCAGTAGTTTCTGCAGTGATTGTAATCAGCTCTACATCTCCATGTAAGCAGTATATCAATTGCTGTCAGTCTGTGAATTAAGGGGATATTTTGGTTTAGACTTTGGGAAAACCTTAGAACCATCTCCCAGTGCCTAATGGGGCTTCAAGAGAACTGGAGGGGGACTTTGGATAAGGACCTGGAGTGGCAGAACAAGACAGAGTGGCTTCACATGGGCGGAGTGCAGGATTAGATGGTATATAAGAAAGAAATTCTTCCCTGTGAGGGTAGTGAGGCCCTGGCACAGGTGGCCCAGAGAAGCTGTGGCTGCCCCTGGAAGTGTCCAAGGCCAGATTGAATGGGGCTTGGAGTGACCTGGTCTGGTGGAAAGGTGTCCCAGCCCATGGCAGGAGATTTGGAATAAGATGATCTTTAAAGTCCATTCCTACCCAAATCATTCTGTGATGAAGGAATAAATAGAAAAAAAATAATTTTGGCATCAAAGTGAATGTATTGAGTGTTACTGCAACACATACTGAGAAGTTTTGGCTTAACCTTGTGCTTAACTTTATACATGTGACTACCAGTAATTTACATGTGAGCCACTCAGTTGCCTGATGCTGCTCTCCATCACAAAGAAGTGATTATCTTATTTATTTTTCCAGAAGTGCATCCATCTAGTCAGATCATGGAAACAACCCAAATGAGCAGAGCCCCCAACTCACTCTTGCAAGCAGAGCTGTTGGAACCTGTAGAGATTCTTGTACCAAACCCAGGGTATTTGGGAATGATTGTTTTTGCATTTGCATCTTTTTGTACTGTTTTTATTTAGTGTCATTTCACTAAATAACTGTTTAGTTTAATCCTAACTTGAAAGACCTGCTTTAAAGCTGCATGCAGTGACTGATTTTCTTTTGAAGACTTGAATCTATTTACAGAATCTCACTACTGTTTTTAACTAACTTCTTTGCAATGTTTTCTTTCAACTTTGGAAATTCATTAGCTGTAAACCATGTGTAAAATGTCTTCAGTCTTTGAACTGATGTTTTATTGAGAAGCCTGGCATATCTGTGAATCTAAATTAAAAACAAAAAGCCATTTAGTGAGGAAATAGTTAATAACAAAGCATTACAAGTAGTGTCTGAAGTAGCTGTCAATTGGCTCAGGAAGTTTTCATTTTCTATTATTTGCTGTCTCATTATTTGTAATGGTGAATCTGCTCCTTACCAATCCCATACATGAAGAAATGAAAGTGGTGTTTACAGTTCTGGGTTGAAAATACTGAGTTAGGCTTACTGGGCCATATTCTGCATTGAAGTGAAATGTGAGAACCCAACCTATTGCCTGGAGTGACCATTTCCACAGGACTGTAAGCATTTCTAAGTATCTTTTTGGAATGGTGAAGATTCTCCAAAGTTTGACTAAATACACCTCAAAACTTGATATCAGCTGGTCCAATAATTGGAATGAAAGAACCTGGAGGTGAATATTCAGAGCTGCTCCAGGAGTTGCACTGGTGGTGCTGATGGATGGTGTTCTCTCTCCAGTTGTGTTATGGGGTAATTTTTGCACTGTTATTTCAAGACTGGGATTTTGATGGTCACTAAACTTCACTTTATCATGGATGATTGAACTTTTATCTTCCAGAATAATTATATTCTAGAATTAGATTATTCTCTCTTCTTGAATAATTATGCTTTACCTACTTTTTCCAGTCCCAGAGTACCTGCTTTTTTAGTGCCATCAATGCATAAACTCATAGTGGATAAATTGTAAGGTGATTTTGTTTTTAATGGGCCCTTGAGGTAGATGTTTTAATAATTTTGAAAAGTTAAGTAGCTTATGTAAAAAGTTGCCAACTTGCACTTTTTTCTTGTTTTATAAAACATCAACATTTTTGTCAAAAAATTTGTGTGGTAAGTAACAGGTGAACACGATTAGAGGGATGGAGCACCTCTCCTACAAGGAAAGACTAAGAGAATTCAGATTGTTCAGCCTGGAAAAGAGAAACTTCAGGGTGATATAATTGTGAACTTCCAGTACCTGAAGGGAACCTACAAAAGAGGGAGGGACTATTTACGTTGTGGAGTGGCCAAGGGGGAATGGATTCACACTGATGGAGGACAGGGTGAAATGGGATATTGGGAAAGAATTCTTCCCTCTGGGAGTGGGAAGGCCCTGGCACAGGGTGCCCAGAGAAGCTGTGGTTGCTCCATGCCTGGAAGTATCCAAGGCCAGGTTGGATGGGGCTTGGAGCAGCCTGGGATAGTGGAAGGTGGCCCTGCCCATGGCAGAGGGTGGCACTGGATGATCTCTAAGGTCCCTTCCAACCCAAACCATTCCATGGTTTTGTCTCTGAGGGAACAATATAAAATGACTATTTGCAAGTCACATACATTTTGTAACTGCTGCTTCTTCCTAAGCAACATCTTTCAGAAGGTTCAATGTGTTCTCTCTGAATATAAAGCAGTTTGGTAACTCTGGAAATGCTTTAGAGAACAGCAGCGAGTTGTTATATTGAAAAACTTGAAGAGGCAATACATTAGGCTAAAAGCAGTGGCAGTACCTGCAGAGCTCACTGTACGTGCCCTTTAGCAAAAGATAATAATTAGTTGGCTGTATTCCCCTGCAAACCTGCCCAAGTGTTGATGTTTATGAATTGCAAAGATCACCAGCTCGAGCTCTGAGCTGCCAGAGTTGTTTATGCCCTTTCAATTTTTAATGTACCTATAAGATGTTTTGATGAGGGCATTTAATCCAAAGGGATTTGTATGCCATAATCATACCTCTGGTGATTCCAGCATAAAAGTGAGGGTAGTTCTTCAAAATACTGAGTGCTAACTTCCACTTCAGCATTAATAATGAGCATTAAGAACGTCTCTGAAAAAATCTTCAGATTTTGTTGGCCAAACAGGATTTGGTTGCTTGTGGGATGATGGTCATTAAAAGTGGTGAAGTGTGTGCTGTTGGGTAGCCTGAGGAGCGTGAAGTTGCTCACAGCTTGGGGATACCTGCTTTGCTAATTAGTTCATACACATTCAGCTCAGGCCATTTGCACTTCAGTCAAAAGGAAATATTTGACTAGAATTGACTTTCCCCAGCATTCTGGTACAGTGGGTGCTGCTGCTGTCTTCCCTAAAACCACAGGTGTAAGAACTTGGATTTAAATAAAAATAAAATGTGAACGATAATAGCATGTTTACACAGGATAGGAGTAGTTTTTTTATGTATAATTTGTGATACATTTGAAAATATGTAGTGTGTATACATGTATATAATTAAGTGTATAATTTTTACCGTGTATATTTTAGAGCTTGTGTATGCAGGCTCCTTAAAGTTCTATCATTTTTTTATTTCAGAAGTCTCAATGTTTCATTGCATATTCCTGTAAATACAGCAAAACTAGTAAAAAATAAGATAAAAAATGTCTGAGCCTCCTTGTGCCAAGTATTCCATGTTCGATGGAGATATGATGAGCTGATGGGGGACCTATTATAAGCTGAATGTGGGGTGAAAGAAGTAAAATTTTATTTTCTTTTTTTCAACTGGAAGGGGTTAACATGAAGTCTTGGTATGAAAGCTCCTTGAGTTATCAGGTTTGACTTCTGCTTAGCAAAAGAACCATAAATTTCCACTTGAGGATGGAAGGAAATAACATAAATAACATATAATTACAAAATAATTTGGTTTGGAAGGAACCTTGAAGATCTAGTTGGCTTTGGTGAGTTAAAATAAGAGGGGGGAAAAAAGAGATCATGTGAGTATGTATTACCTGAACCATATTTAAGCCAATTTAAATCTGAGCTATCTCCACTGAAGGATAAGAGTGGGAGGAGTTTTTCACCAGGCAAAGCAAAATATCAAAATGACAAATTACAATAGCTGGGCTGAGGGAGATAAAGCTGATTCCTGAGCTGCAGAGCAGGTCTCTAAAAACTGTGGTAAGACTATCCCAAATATAAATACAGCTGGTAGTATTTTGGTATAATTCCATTAGTTGTCATGGCTCTGTTTAGGAGATCCCATTGTGCCAGTGTGGGACAATGCTGGTGGATTCATGTGGAGTGTGAATATAAAGCTGGGACATGTTTGGAAACATGTATGTTCATCTTCTATAAAATATACATACATATAATATTTGTTTCTAAACATCAACTAGGTAACAAAGACAATTATTATGCAATGGCTGTTATATATTCTATCAAAATATATAATGTAACATATAGATTATTCTCTGGGAGCTCTCATGTGAGTAGGTGCAGCTCGAGGGAGGCTGGCAGAGGCAGACCTGGTGTATTTTTTAGAAGCCTTTGGTTAACAGCAGTCCCGTTACAGCCACGTGCTTTTCTGGAAAACAGCCTTTTCTTAGAAAATTTTAAGCCAACTGGCATTTTAACTTCAGTTCTGTAGCAGATAAGAATTTTTTTAGATCACAGGAGATCGTGTATCATGTGTTGGTAGCCTCCATCACAGTTTCTCAGTAAATCTCCTCTTATAGGTTTTGCAAAGCTCTAATTATGATCCATTAATGTGAAATGAGTTAATTTAATCTCACATATTTCTCAAATGATCATGTGAGCAGAATCTCTTATCCTGGACTCTGTTCCATTACTTACCTGTTTCTGGTTCTTCAGGTAAAATAAAGTTACTCCTCTGCTCTAACAAATGTATAGAATTCACATCTTGTTTTTTTTCATTTCTTGTTTTCAAATCTAGCTGCTTATTTTCTGAACACTTAAACATAGAGCAGCCAAGTGATTTAATTCTGTCAAATGCAGCCCTATCTAACCCTGTATTTTTCTTTTATTGATCATTTAATATAGGTGCTGCTGGAATAGTTTGCCAGATTGGTGAAAACGGAAAGATCTCTGTAACAAAAAAATACATCTTTTTGCAGCAAAAATTAGTAAAAAAGTTAATTGTAACAGTCCAGCAAAATAATTGCCTTACTGATGTAATTTAAGTGAAATGGGCTACGCAATCCCTGTAACCTTTAGGCAGAAATAAATCTACAAGTAAAGAGGTTTACACATGCAAAATATAAATTCTGTGGACATAACTGATGCATTGAAGAGCCAGAACAGCAGTTGTTAGAATTATTTAAGAAAATGATTCCTCAGAGTTGTGAAACATGAAGAGAAGCACTTGTAGAGTCCCACCTAAACCCTGTAAACAGGATTTTTTTTTTTCTGCAAGAGGTAAGCAGTTGCTGCACTGTTACTACTCCTGTGATAGTTGATTCATCCCTTTGCTATGCAAATTTTAAGTATACAAGGATTCAGTACTTTTATTTAAGAAATATGCCTGCAGGCTGTATTGGTAGGCTTTAGGGAGATATCTGGTTTGGTGTGAAATAAATAGTTGTTCAAAGATCACATGAATTCATGTCTTAGAAGATGAAAAGTGACGCTGTGAGCGTTTTGAGAGCGCCCCCCCTGTACCCAGCACGTGAGCTCGCCACTTGGTTTTGGCTTTTCAAAGAAACCTCACCAACCTCATGGAAAATCACAGAGCAGCCATGTGTCACCTTAGAAATGCAAGAATTAGGGCTTGAATTTGAGACACCCCAAACTCTGGGGGTTTGATCCTTGGAGTAAATCCTCACTCGTCCTGGTCGAGGGAGTAGTTAGTTGCCTTTGCTCCAGCTTCTGTCTTCAGCCCATTTGAGGGCTCAGCTTTTAATGAAGGGCTTTAAATGCCATATTTCAGGTTTATGTGCTAGTTGTAGGCATCCAAGTCTGCATATTTTGAGTAAAACAGGAGGAAAGAAAAACAAACCTGAAAGCATTTGAGTGTGAGACAGCTTTGGTATTTACAGTTGGTGCTGAAGATTTGTCTTGCTAAAGAAAGCAAAGCATTTACTTAAAAGCTATTTGCTGCCTAATATGAGCCACATTTTAATACACAATTGCAAAGTTATAGTACAAATTTAATAAAAATTAGATTGTAAACAAGCTATTTGATTAAGCTCAGCCTGTTTTTATTCCGTTACTGTCAAAAATATGAATCAACTCCTCCCTACAGTGTGAAATTCACTCTTGGTGCAGTTTTATTATCCTTCTTCTCACCCAGCATAATTTTTCCTGCAATAGTTTCTTTTCTGCTGCAGAGGAAAAGCATGTTTGGGAAATATTTATTTCTTTTTTGTGAATAACTTTATCTTCATTTATATAACTGTAATGAGGACTTTAATACCTTAATGATCTAAACTAAAGAAATTAACTTGCTTGTTACCTTTTGGTATAGATGACTGCTACTTCTGACTTAAAAGTGTAAATCAGCCTAGAAATGTAAATGCCTAAACTTGTTTGTTGTGTGCATACTCAGATAATAGCCACTGAAATTAAAACTTCTGATGCTTGTCT
>VYXD01014742.1:1463776-1486109 GCA_013397195.1 Hylia prasina
AAAAAAAAAAGCCAAAATGTTGGGAATCAAGCAAGAAATAAATTACAGGAGTGGAGAGTGAGATTAATTAAGGCCTCTCATAATGAGACTTACTGATCTCTGCTGCATATCTGAAGTTTTTGCAGGATTTCAGATAGTTCTCTCAATGGCTGAACGCAGAGGAATTGGTAACCTTAGTGGATATCAAAAAGAAAAAAAATGCAACTTTTTGTGCCTAGAGAGGTTAAATAACTCCAGGGTTTTGTGCATACAGAAATAGAGAAAATTTTAGCAAGTCATCTCAAAATGGAAACAAATAGTAACCAACAGCATCTTTATTTCTTTCAAGTAGTTAGTATGCTTGTTTTGAAATAATGTAAAAATTGTGAATTTAAATAATGCTGGTAACTAAACAGCAAAAAACTTGTAAAATTTTAATTTTCCTTAAACTGACTTTTCATGTTCCTAGACATAGAGAACCACAGAATGATTTGGTTTGGAAGGGACGTCTCATTCCAACCCCCTGCCATGGCGGGGACACCTTCCACTGTCCCAGGCTGCTCCAAACCCTGTCCAGCCTGGCCTTGGACACTTCCAGAGATCCAGGGGCAGCCACAGCTTCTCTGGGCACCCTGTGCCAGGGCCTCAGCACCCTCCCAGCCAGGAATTCCTTCCCAATCTCCCATCCATCCCTGCCTTCTGGCAGTGGGAGCCATTCCCTGTGTCCTGTCCCTCCAGCCCTTGTCCCCAGTCCCTCTCCAGCTCTCCTGGAGCCCCTTTGAGCTCTGGAAGGGGGTTCTGAGCTCTCTCCTGAGCCTTTTCCTCCCAAGACTGAACACCCCCATCTCTCTCAGCCTGTCATGATAAAATGCTTTGTGTCTCATGTTCTTCTGAAAGGTCACCTTTGTGGGGTGATGAAAAAGGAGTAGATGGTGTGTGTGTGCTGCTCAGCTGCAGTTTGTCTGGGGGGATGCTGTATCCACTGACCAGCAAATTCCATGAAACCAGTGGCATTTGGTACTTTTCTGGCTGTAGCATGAAATCAGTGGGAGCAAGAAAGTGTCTGTGGGCCGAGCTTCTGCGTCTTGCAATTCAAGTAGTTCAGAAGCTTTAAAGTGCAAGAACTCACATGTGATGCTTAAAGAATCCAGCTGTAATTTTGAGAGCTGGAGGAGAGAACAGTGGCTGAACATTTATTGCAGCCTCCATAAGATGAGAGCAAGTTCTGCAGGATGCTGCTTGCAGCGTATATGAATAAGAGAGCTACCTATTTTTACTGTGCACTGGCAAGTGTAGGCTCACTTCATTAGAGCAAGCAGTGCAAACAAGATGTGCTGACTTGTGTGGTTTAAAAAAAAAGGTCTAATTTAACTTTTCATGCTGATTCTAAAATAAGAGAAATTAAGTCATAGCAAAATCATATGACTTCAAAAACATTCAGCAGTTGTTTTGTCAAAAAAATCTTTTATCAACTCGTATTTTAATACAAGTTTCTATAACTTCAGTTGTCTCCTTGTCCATTCAGAAACATTTATTGTGCCACCTTAGTTTACAAAACATCAGAGATGGCCACTTTTATAGGGGACAGATTTGTTAAATTTGTGAAAATAGGGAAGTAAAACTGGAGATTTGACAAGGAAAATAAGAGGACTTGAAGAGAACTGTGAAGCTTTTGCTTCTGAAACACTGAAGAAATGGCTGTTCAAACTGGAGGTTTTCTAATGAGGAAAATGGCAGAATGGGCAAAGAGAAGACTGTTTGGTGTTGTGGGCTGTCAGATGTGTTCATACACAGGTTGGAAATGAGAGTAGTTTGAGACAGAAAAAATTGATATGTGACCCATCAAGGTAGTAGTTGATGTGTTGTTTGGAAGTCAGTCCTGTGTAGATTTTGTTGTATCATTAAAAAAATTCAAAGAAGAAAAAAAGATGATGTAGGACTAAAGAAAGTACAACATGAAGTAATGAGAAAAGAAGCAGAGAAAATAAGGAAAAAACTTGAAATTGTTAAGAAACATAAGAGAAAAGAGGAAATCAGGGATTCAGTTATATGAGAAACAATTCATATGGTTTCAAGAAGTGTGGATTTTCCTTTTGAAGATTGAATTCATCAGCTATCCAGATGAAGAGGATACAATTTTGTCTCATTTTCATAATGAAATAATGGAGGTACAAGCTGGGTAAAAGATGTATTTGTCCGTTTTTTCTTAGAAGGGATGATGCCAATGATAAATTAATGCTGTTTTTCAGAACATTTTTCTCGTGTGGCAAAGAGTCAAGTCAAGTCCTGCTGGTTTGAAAGAGAATGTATATTGTAGTGTCTGGGAATAGGGACATACAAGTCACTGCTCCTTTCTTCTGCTCTTGGTTTTACTCTAAAACTACTGTTGGGAAATGGTGCAAATCACAAATTTTAATTCAGGTTTTCTCATCTGTAAAGCAGAGATAACAATACCTACCTACCTCACAGGAGTGTTACGAGGTTTAATTAATGTTTGTTAAGCTCTTCAGCATTTTTGTATAAAAGCAGATAAATGAAACCTCTTGTTGTTAATAAAGGGAAAACCCCAGGCTGAAGGTGTAGTATGATTTTGGGGTTGGAGGGAGGAGATAGAATAATTACAGTTTGTTGTTCAAAGCATATTTAGACAGAGCAATTGACAGTGTTTGGTTAGAAGTTATATTATTAGTTCTGTGTAAGAATCCAAGCTTTTTCTTATAAATTGCTGGTAATATGAGCTTGTACACATATCTAGTGTTTTGTTTTATTTTAGAATCATAGAATGGTTTGGGTTGTGAGGGACCTTAAATGTGATGTAGTTTCAACCCCCTGCCATGGGCAGAGACACATTCCACTATCCCAGGTTGCTCCAAGCCCTGTCCAACCTGCCTGTGGACACTTCCAGGCTTGGGGCATGTTAATACAGGTTAGAACTCCTTTGACTTTGCAAAGTTGAATAAATTATCTATATTCCATTTTTGCTTCCACTCTAAGGTAAATTCCTTATAGTCTGCCTATATATATACCAAACCAAACCAGGTATTTCTCTGTCATCAAACACTGTGTCAAGGTTTCTAAGGACTGAAGTGCAGTATTTAGAGGCTGTGGGCTTTGGAATAACAAGTCAGTAGGAAACACATGAAGTTCTGTGTATGCATGAATGTGTCTCTACAGTATAATTTAAGCAACCCTGTAATATGGTCAGGAGGAAGTTTTTAAGAAAATCGTTGACAAAAGTAATTGAGTGAAATAGTGTTGAGTGATAAGAAAATCAGTGGGGGATTAACCTTGCTAAAGCTTGTTTCTGAAGCTTTTTTCCCTATTCAGATAGGATATAGTCAAAGTAACCATTCTAGTTACAGTCAAAGGAAACGCTGTGTGTATTCCCCAGCACGTTTCTTAGAATCCACTGTGCCTGTAGACTCCAACTTTACAAACGTAGTGGTGTGTCAGCAACATCCCAGGTGTCATTATAAATGCCAGCAGTATGTAAGTGGTATTTGTAAATAAGCTCAAACAAGTGAAATGGTCTGTGTTAGTCAACCATTCTGCACCTTGGATACATTGAAGGCTGATGCTTGGTTGAGTAGCTAAACTAAATATCAAGTGGTGTTACACAGCTTGAAAAGAAACTCAGCTCTAAAGAGAAAAAGCAGACTTTTTTCTAAGTCATTCTGTTAATGCCCAAGAAGATGTTTCCGTGAGTGTTAAGAAACCAACTCTCTATAGACTCTAGGAAAAATGGTTTATGGATCTCTCTTGCCCATGCTCATTCAGAGCTTCAATGGGGAGGCAGAGTGCTGCAGCTCTGAAGAGTAGCTTGAATCATCTTGCATGCATATTGCTCTCTCCAAGGATATTGGCATGCAAAACAGATTCTGTTCATCTTAGAGGATGTTGAATGCACCTCACACATGGCTTCATAACCACTTTGAGATGAACAGGCAGAGTTTGGATTAGGTTCTTGTCAGTGGAAGCAAGTGTGTGTGTGATCAATGCAGATAGGTGGAAATAATACCCTTTTCTCAAAGCATTTGCTTGGTATTGCTTAATTTGGGTGCCCTGTCTGTGTTTTTTTCTACCATGTATGTTTTCTGAAGGGAACTTACTATTTTCCTTCCTGCCCTTTCTCCTCCCTCATAATTATATTTTATCCTCAGTGGTCAAAGTGGGGAGTGTGTCTCAGATTTATCTCTGCCTTAAATGTGGGGCTAAATCAGTTTCCTAAGCACCTTCAAGTATCTACTGCTGACAAAGCTTTGTGGGCTTAGTCTCTACTTAAACACTGATGGGAAGATGGGATCTGAAAATATTCAGAAAGATTTTCATCCTTCACTCTGTAGTAAGGCCTATGTAACACCTCTCTTGGCTTCAGATCCACTTAGTGAAAGTGACTTTTGAAAATCACAGCATAAACAGATAATTGAATATAGGTTTAATGTTATCTCCATAACCAAAGCACCTCCAAATCTCTAGTTTAACCTTAGTCTCTTGTCAGTCTGAAGCCATTCCCTGTATCCTGTTCCTCCTTCCCTTGTCCCCAGTCCCTCTCCAGCTCTCCCGGAGCCCCTTTAGACCCTGGAGGGGGCTCTGAGCTCTCCAAGAGCCTTCTCTCCCCAGTCCCTCTCCAGCTCTCCCGGAGCCCCTTTAGACCCTGGAGGGGGCTCTGAGCTCTCCAAGAGCCTTCTCTCCCCAGCTCTCCCAGCCTAGATCCAGAGCTGAGGGGCTCCAGCCCTCGAAGCATCCTCGTGACCTCCTTTGGATCCACTCCAACAGGTCCATGTCCTTGTCCATGGAAAAATAACCAGAAGTTTCAGCTGCAGCATTGCTGTGAGTCTGACTGCACGTGGAGCACTGTTGTGAGGTACCACTGCCCTGATTACAGAGGTATTTCCAAACTGTTGTTCTCCAGGCCTCCCAGGAGCTGCCTATGGCTGCTGTGAATGCTTAACTGGGGGTATTGCCAAAAATTTCTCAATGACCAGAGTAACTGCACAACCCTGATGCCTTTAGTAGGAGTCAGAACAGATCTTTAACTTGCTGGCAAAGCCTGTGATATTTGTGGCTTTGAAATGAAGAAGTGGGAATATTAAGCACAGACCTTGCGTGTGTGAGGTGTGAGTGGTTTTTTGTGTTGCCTTGTAATGGTATTTCTGGGATTTTTATCAGCAGTGTCAGCAAGAGCACCTACTAATAGCCAGCTAAACTTTAAATAGTTTGGATCTTCCAGTAATGAATTTAAAATAGTTCCTTCAGCTCCGAGCCCTGCAGTGAATATGTTTTGTTCTCTGCTCCCCTGTAGTCATGGCCATTATAAACCATGCTTAATGTTCCTGAACTCCCAATCCTGGAAGTGTTCAAGGCCAGGCTGGGTGGGGTGTGGAGCAGTCTGCTCTAGCGTAAGGTGTCCTTGCCTGCAGGGTTGGAACAAGATAACCTTTAAGGTCTCTTCAAACCCAAGCTATTCAGTGATTCTTAAGTGTTGTACCAGTGTGTGGGAGGACTGTGCCAGGTTCTGCAGCTTCTGTGGTAGTACAAGTGGAAGGAGCTGATAAGTGACAGCATAATTTTGTTTTTGTTGAGCAGGATGTTTTATTTTGGTAAGGATTTTCAGGTTTTGAAGGAAAGTTTTATGAGTGTGGTCGGTTGCTCAAGCACAGTAAATTGTTTTCAGACTCTCTTTTTAGACAGGTGCAGAAGTGATTCCCAGGTGACCCTAAAGCTGAAAATCCTAAGTGAGTTGTACTGATACATTCATGATTTATAATGAAGTCAAATTAAAAAAAAAAAAAATCCCTCTTTTAAAATCTTTTTGTTAAAGACTACAGTGCTGATCGTGGGATATAGCCAGATTTTCTTATGTGCAATAAAAGCCAAGTTTTTAAGGCCCAGGCTTTTTTGAGCATGATGATTTTAATGGCACTTTTCAGCCATCTGAGAAACTTCAAGGAAAAAATTTACATCTTGATGTCCTCTGTGTGTGTCCTTGCCTTGCTTTATCTGTGGCACTGTTAAAAAGGGCCACACTTGTTTCATGTCTGTTAGGGTCTCCCCCAGACATGAATATTTATTTGCTTTGCAGTATCTGTTTTGAAAACATCAGCTCAGAACCTAAACTTGTTTACAAAACAACCAAAATAACCTTCCAAAACAGATTGTTTTGAGATGCTTGTGTATCGCTTTTATTCATGGAAAACAAATATTTCCTGCAATGCTCACCATTTCAATTGGCAGATGATACCAGACATGTTTATTTAACTCGTGTCAATGTTTTTCAGCTTTCTGCAATGTGTGTATCCATAGATACTTCCCAGTGGAGGAGGCAGACCCCTTAACTTTCTGATACTTGTGAAGTAAAATAAAATGTATGAATATGCTTCTCTTCATTGCTTTAAGCCAATCCTTGAAGTATTTTGCAAGCTCTGCAGACTAGAGGATGGAAACAAGTGACTTAAGTCATTAAATTTGGTATTCTTGGGTTCACAGAGATGCTGGGAAACACTTGCAGCGAGCTGTCAGAAAGCATTTTGGCCAGAATCTGGAGTCTTTTAATATTTCTAGAGCCCTTTCAGAGGGCTCAGTCAAAGCCTGGTAGGGAAATTATTTACAGGAAACAGGGTGCTGCACCAGTAAATCAAATTGGCAACTCCTATTGTGCTGGATTTATAAATTGATGTGGGTAACATGTCATCTGCATGTCAAGTTGGAAATGAGATATAAATATTGTTAACATGGAAAAATATGTTTAGTGCTGTATGAAGCCCTCATTCAGTATTGTGTGATGTTTGCTATTGACTCTGAGAGCTTTTGAGGGGTTTTTAAAAGCCATAATGTGGTGCTGACTGCACAGAAGTTAATGAGAGGTATTTCTGTTCTCTTGGCTTCATAGCATGAAGCCTTGGTTCATCTCTCTCCTGAGGTGAAAAGGGTTGGGCAAGTGAAAGACCGAAAAAGTATTTCATCTGTTGAATTTTAGTACTTAATATTTAAAACTGAAGACTTTTTTGTACAGGTAAGATTTTAGCCTTGAAGTTACTTAGTGAATTCCAAGACCATCATACCCACACTGCTGTAGAGATCCAGTACTTAAATGTTGCATCATATAAACAAACAATAACCTGATCATTTTTTCTCTTCTCTTGGTGAAGGATTTTGTAGGTTGGCAAAATCCTCATGATTGTCCTTTTTTATTGCTTTAGTTGCAGGTCTTGAAGTGAAAAACATGGCAGGTACTTTTGGCTCCCCTCTTGATGGCTCCCCGTTTTCCATCATGGTTGAAATAAATTCTGAAGTAATCTTACTGACATGTCTTGTGAACTTTGCAGCACAGAATGTTTGGAACAGTCCTTAAAGCTCATCCTGTTCCCACCCCCTGCCATGGGCAAAACACCTTCCGCTATCCCAGGGTGATCCATGCCCCATCCAGCCTGGCCTTGGACACTTCCAGGGATCCAGGGGCAGCCACAGCTTCTCTGGCAACCTGTGCTGGGTCCTCACCACCTCACGGGGAGAATTTTGTCCTCATATCTCATCTAACCCTCTCACTGTGAATCCATTCCCCGTGTCCTGTCCCTCCATCCCCTGTCCCCAGTTCCTCTCCAGCTCTCCTGGAGCCCCTTTAGGCCTTGGAAGGGGCTCTGAGCTCTCCCTGGAGCTTTCTTCTCTCCAGGTGAGCCCTCCCAGCTCTCCAGCCTGCCTTTACCAAGTCCACATCTCTCTTGTCCTGAGGACCCCCGAGCTGAGTGCAGCTCTGCAGTTGGGATCTCATGGGAGCAGAGGGGCGGAATCCCCTCCCTCGACCTGCTGCCCATGGCTTTGGATGCAGCTCAGGACAGAGTTGGCTTTCTGGCCACCTGCCCTCAGAATTGCTCCTGCGTGTGGGACTCCTCCCTGATTTCACAGCAGAACTCGATTTGACAGTAGATCTCATTCCATCCTTTCTGTGGACTCAAGGTGTGACTGAAGATGCAGATCCTTTCATCACATATTCAAAGGGATACCTTCTGACTGCAAAACAAATCTGGCTTGTGCCCACTCAAGTGTTGCTGCCAAACATCTCAGGCTACCAAGCCTAATGTATAAATTAACTCTTGTAATTCCAGCTTTTGTACAAGAGCACTTTAATATCTCAATCCCAAATTCTGTTGACACAAGAGTGATTTGATCTTCATTAGCATTTTGCTACCTCAATTTGCTGGGGAAAACAAATCAACTTTTTGATGTAGGGTGATTTCTGTTACCTCACAGAGTGACTAATGATGGCTTCTAGCAAGTGCTCTGTCTTTTAATCAATCAGCTAATATGAGCTGTAGACTGTGACTTTCAAATAAAATTAGTTAAAATATTTGGGACTTTTTAAAAATTAATACATATGGTCTTTAAACTGGCCATGAATGCACGTTGTAATTCTTACCTTCTGTACAGAGACTGGTCTGAAGCTCAGAGTGTGTGGAGCACATTTCTCATCATATTCCTAATAAATTGGAGGAATTTCAAAATGCCAGCCCATTATTACCAGACTGGGACTTTTTCTATAATAGGGAACTAGCAACTAATATGTCTCCTGTCAAGTTTAAAAATAGTGCTACATCTCCCATTACCACACCTATTAGTTCCCTCTCCTCTCGGAGATGCTCTAAATCAAGGATCCTTCATCTATTTAAACCTAATGTAAGCCTTCAGCATCATCAGTGCTATCAAATTTATAGTCCTAGGTGCAGCACTGGAAATGTTGAGTCCTGTAAACTGTGTTGATCCTTCAAGTGCTGTAAACATGCTGCAAATAAGTTGGATGAAGCCAACATATCATTTAACAACTTTAGCAGTCTCTGTTAAAATCAGTTTTCATTTTTCTAGGCTTCTGAATTACATGGCAAATGGGAGCTTATAATTAACTGTTAAATCAGAATAACTAATTTTCTCTCAGATCCAATTGCAAACCTGGCATACTCTCACATGAGGTTGTACTCTCATATTAGGACTGTATTTTTTTTGTTTTACCTTGTTTAAAAAAATCCTGTCAGTGGTGGAAGAGCTCAAAATAATGTAAAACTTTTTGTGAAGACAATTATTTAATAGCTTTTGCTCTGCAGCATACTCATGTTAACTTCTGTAAATCTATTTGGACCATTAAAGGGAGGAGACCCTGTGGGAGAGTTAATTGGGTTTGCTGGTGATGGGTGATTGTGGCTGTAGTTGTTTCTGTGGAAGAGCATGGCCCTGGTTCTCCATCACACCTTTTCTGTGTCTTTTTCCCTTCTATCTTGCCTTTCTTCGGAGGAAAATTTTGTCTTAATTAAATATTAATAATGCTTAATTTACCTTTATTAATCTGAATTTGTGGAAACAGTTTGCAGAGTACTGAGTACCCCTCACACCCTGTCCTGAGTAGTACTTTGTCTTGTGTGTACAATTTAGGAGGTCAATTAGACACAGAGAAACCAAGTTGTGTATTGTAATTGCCATTCCCAATGTGCTGAGGATCAGCATATCAGTCAGGGAAATTTCCCTGAAAATGTCTCTTTGGAGTGCTGTGCTCCAAGGGGGGATGGAGGCCTCCCCACCGAGGTAGTGTTGACTGTTGTGGTTTTGAGTTAACCATAAATGTGATGCACAGATGTCTTTCTCCACTGGAAAAAAAGTATAAATTGCAATAATTTATTCAGTACAGATTAAGATCTTCAAAGATGTTGATTGAGGATGGCTAGAAGTATAGATGCAAAGTATTTATGACAGTCTCAGACTGTGTCAGGGAAGAAGGTAAAAAGAAAATTCTAGGGATTAAATTTTTTTTTCTTCTTTTCTGTAGCTGGAAAAAAAGCAAATTTAATTTACAACAGAAAATTATGAGGGTCATAAGTGCCTTTGCCTAGATAAAATAGTAAAACAATTTCAATTCTGAGTTTTAAAATGCATGCACTGCATATGCATTAACAACTTTTTCCTAAGGATTTATAGCAATATTGTTAACTTAGCATTCACAGGGTAATGTGCAGATTTTACAGCACGTCACTTTCTAAATGCATAAACTCAAAAAAAGCCTTTACTGTCTCATGTCAGAGTCTCTCTGGATTGATAGCCATGGGACATTTTAAAACTCTAGCTTCCGGTTCCCACTGTTCCATCTTAGGTTGAAAACACAGATATAAGAACTGAACCCGGCATTCCTCACACTTTGCTTAAGATCAAACCAGTTCTTTAAGAATTGTATTGTTTGCAATTCTGATTGCATCATAGAATCATGGGATAGTTTGGGTTGGAATGGACCTTAAACCTCATCCAGTGCTACCCCCTGCAATGGGCAGGATCACCTTCCACCATCCCAGCCTGGTCTTGGACTCTTCCAGGGATCCAGGGGCAGCCACAGCTTCTCTGGGCACCCTGTGCCAGGGCCTTTCCACCATCACAGGGAAGAATTTCCTCCTAATTTCTAATTTAAACCTACTTTCCTTCAGTTTAAGGCCATTCCCCTCATTCTGTCACTGCATTTCCTTGTATGTGTAGATCATAAGCACAGTAAAAATGAGATGTAGTATTTTAGTGAAACCCAAGCAGGCCGGCCAATCCATGCAGGTTTCATTCCTTGCTGCCTTCAGGTAATGGTAGATTTTGGCATTCTGTAGGTGTTTGCAACTCTCAGGTTGTCTGCGTGGACCAGACTGTGGTTTATAGGTGTCACCACTAAATTAATGTTACTGCTGCTCAGCCATCCAAATACAGGTAAATGATTTTGGTTTACCACATTCTCAAAAGAAGTGGAGGATTTCTTTCTTTTTCCAGTTGATTTTATATAAAAGATAAATTGTCATTCTCGTTTATGCAGTTTAGTAATGACAAACCTCAGAACTGGTACTTTTGGGTGATCTAAATACAAGTTAAATTTTGGTCAAACCTTAAGATGTGATTGTGTTTAAAGTACAGCTCTGGGGTTTCGATGAGTCACTATCATGAGTGGGAGGGCAGTGCAGGCTCTTTCAGTCTGTGTATTTACAGCACATCCCCACTTCAGGTAGGGATGGGAGGGAGAAGGGGCAGAGGAGGAAAGGTAAGGACTCTCAGTAGTCCTTTGGAAAATTGCATTTTATTGCAATGGAACATGGAGATTTTTTTGCCTGTATCAGCTGTCACAGCATGTTCATGTGAAACCATCAGAGGTTTAAGTGTGTTGCTGTCCCCAGGTTGTACCTGGTGGGTTTTGCAGTGGGTTGAGTTACGGGACACTGACCCACGTGTGCTCGGATACGGAATAAATTTCTCATACGTGTGGGACTGTGACGGTTAAAACAATCATTACTGAAACCATATACCTTATTTCCTGTAACTAATAGCAGATCTCTACCTGTGGAATATATTAACAATTATTCCTTTGGGTTTGGAAGGTTGCTCAGCTGTTTTGTTGGACAGATATTTAGACGTGGTCTGTAATTTATGTTGTCTGAGTGCGTCAATGAACAGAGCTAATTATGGCTTCCTGATGTGAGCTGGGCTGATGTTTGTGAAACCACACTTCTGCATGTAAGACAGAGTGAACGTGTGTTCTTTAATAAATTGTGGAAAATGATGGGTTTTCTCTGCCTGGGTTGGTTAACAAAAATACCGAAGTTGGCATTCACCTGGAGTTTAAAAAGAAGCCTTGATTTTGTGGTTGATTGAACAGTTAATTCTTCCGTGCCTTTAAAGTAAATTTTTATTTATTACTCTGTACAGTACTCAGACTTCCTTTTAAAAGGAAATTATTGGTTCAAACAGCAGTGGCCCTTTCAGAGACTCTTATCACTTGCCATGTTTCAGTGTGGGGTAGAACTGCAGCAAGTGACAAAAGTCCTGGCTGAATGTCACTGTGAGCTGCTGGCTTTGAGACAGCACCTAATTACCCACCTACACTTCTCAGTACTTCGGTATACCTCTGTATTAGTCATGTCATTTTGACACTGCTACCACTTTGAAGGAGGGGTTTTTTTTTTCAGATGTGTAATGTGTATCCTGAGGAATGTGCTGCTCTGTATGGTAAGGACAGAGTAGGAAATTTTCAAAGGAAAGGATCCTGTAGCCGTGTGGATGGGGTTGAGCTGTTGGAGGAACACCCAGGATTGCTGGCTCCAGAGAGGAAATACTGTAATGAGAAAGGGGAAGCAGTTCTGTTTTTCTAATATTTGTTGTTTTCTTTGAAATGGGGAAAAGAATACCTGGAGTGATTTATATTTAATTGAGGATTGCATTCCATCAGATACGGTGAATGTTCTCAGGCCATTTATCAGCTGTGTCTTTTGGAGACCTCTGAGGAGTTTATGGTACATATTTACCTTAACTTGGCTGGGTCAAGGGAAATAAAGCAAAAATAATAGCTGTTATTTTTGTGTGTGAACAAAACTGGAAGTCATGTGGGTGAAATATGAGCTGAGCGACTGTGTCCTACCTCCTCTGTGTCTTTCTAAGTACAAGAAATTATTAGTTATATATAATATAATTTCCTTAGCATTATCAGTGTATCTTTTAAAAACAGAAGATTTATTGACTTTTTAGTTGCTTCATCTTAGTCAAGCCCTGAAATGAATGTGACATATATTGTACTGCCATTAGCCTTTAGTAGTATCTTATATAGGTAGCATCTTATTTAAAAAAAACCCAAACAAACAAACCAAACAAAACCAATAAAGAATAAAATAAACTATATACTGCTTCTTAAATAACATTCTAACATTTTTTTTCTAAGTTGAATTTGGTCTATATTGCTGGTAATGTACAGAGATCACACAACAACAGAATCCTACAAGTGCTAGTGAGGATTTTAATAAGCAGTACCTACCTGTTTTTATGGCGAGTGAGTTCCGTAAGAAAACCTTTGAGCTTTAGGTCATCTCTGAAAAAGAAGTGTCATTGCTGATTGTCACCCTCACGGGCTGCTGCCACGGGTCTGTGAGTGTTATTGTGAAGAATTACATATCAGGAGCTATCTTAACACCCACTCCACGACACATCCATGATTCCAACCCACTTTTCCAATGTAAATAGTCAAAGGGGGTTCATTGTATGGCAATACTTGTGTAGTATTTGCATTGTGCAGTTTCACTGATAGATCTAAAGGTAGGTAAATGCAGAATAATTAACTAAATGTCAGGGTCTTTAAGCAGGAGGAAACACAAGGACTGAGCAATCTCTTACTGTCAGCACGTACAGTCATTCTCTGTTCCCGTGAGGGACGTACAGTGAAAACTGGTGCAAAATAAAACCAAAGAGCACAGTGTGGGTTCAGCTAAACCTGGTGATAAAACCAGTTTCTGAACTAGTCTAGTGAAGTGTGATTTGATCAGATGCTTCATGAAAAAATTGCTTTATTACTGATACTGCTAATGATTTGTAAATTAGTTGCAAGCCTCCCCGAGTGACTGACTCAGTGGCATTTACCAACTTTTCACATACCCCCATTTTTAGGGGCTGAATTTATAAAATGCTTCCCTTTAGTCCCTTGAATTAAATTTTCAGTGGCATTTGATGACAAGCATAGCATGATTAATTGCAAATTGTTCTTTAGGTGAATAGTGCAGATTCTAAACCACAGCTTGTGTTTTTATAGCAGTTATTACCCTGCAGGCTCCAAAAGGGCTTTGGAGGAGAGAGTATGATTTTGGTTACATCTTTGTAAATTCAGAGAACGTCAGTGATCTCAAAAGTGTGATTTTTTTTGAAATTAGGTCAGTGGGAAAGAGATAAGAAACTGCTTTGCTACCTGAAAAGAAGCAAGCTCCAAAATGGAGTGAAGTATCTGCTTCCAGATGGCTTTCCTTTTGATTTTGCAAAGAACATATTTGTTAAAACAAGTAATTTATTTGAAATATTATGGAGAAATGAATAATAGAGCAAATGATAACCTGAATCCAGGCTGGGTTAGGGCAAGAAAGTTGGAACATGGAAAGTTTTTTCTCTTGTTGATTTTTCTGTAACGACCCAGAAGCTCTTCTACATCACCATTTCATCTGGCACCATGGTGGGCCAACAACACAAAGCTACCTAAAGGTTTCTTATGTTTTGTCTCCCAATTAAATTGGTTCAGTGTTTGGGTTTTTGTTGCTGGTTAACAGATCTTTTGATAGCTACAGTGCACTTAAAAGGCTTTTTGTTTGTTTTCTGCCCTCTGATTACAGAATACATATTTTTAACCTGATCTTGAACCAACTAAATTTCTCAGCTATGGTTGAGATGATGATTGAGATTTTTAGGAGAGTATGTAGTTCTCTGTTGAATTCTCACTTCTTGTCACCAGAGGTTTTGGTAAGATAAGGGTTACAGTCTGAAACCACTAGAAATTGCAGGATGGGAAATGGGTGTAAGGTCTTGCAAGGTACAGTCTCGAACACAAGTCCTGAGTAACTGAGTTTAGCAGGGAGTGCCTTGTTCTTAGGGAATGTTGAGAGGGAAACCATCAGCAAAGGTGTTTGTAGATGGTGAACACCTTTCAGGGTTTTGCTTTCAGCTGTTTGTGTGGTGTTTTTGCTCGAAGCATGTGAAAAGCAGCTTTTGAGTACCCCAAGGGTGTGACTCATGAGGGCGATGAGCAATAGTCACCGGATCTTCATCTGTCCCCTCGCTTGGGGCAGCACATTCTGCATCCTGTTTGTGAGCAGCTCTGTGGCTTTTTGTCTCAGAGCTTCCTTGAGCCTCCTCTAGTGTTCTCTTCCACCCACTTTGGAGTATTCAGAAGAAATAAGATGGTTTGCATCTCCTGTTGTTGCTGGGGTTGTGATCCCAGCCCCCAGCAATGCAGGAGGGTGTCCTGGGGGGTGCCCCAACTGCAACTCCTCAAGCTGCTCTCTGCCTTTTAAGTCACTTACCCAAATCACTGTTACTGGCAACTGTTCTGGCTGAAGTGTGTTTGAATAGCTCTTTAATTTTCTATGCCACCAGGAAGAGGAGGGAAACCTGTATAAGAATGAATAAGCTACATCTGAAGTTATGGAATAATTGACTGTATTAGTGAGTTAGTGGGTAAGGCAAAGCTGTTTTTAAATATCCAATTGAAAACAAACCCATAAACTCAAAATACAATGTGTTCCTAAGTCTTGCACGTTTTCATTAATTTAAAATTTACAGACAGTATCTTTTAAAGGTCAAAATAAAAAATAATCTAGTCGTCATAATTGCTAAGTAGCCTTTTCTGAAGTAAACTCCTTACTGTAATGTTAAGGATTATATTACAAGGCCTTGCAGGATATTTCTTCTTCTTCAATATATTTTTCTTAAGTAATTACAGTAATAATAATAATATTAATAATAAAGATATGTTTCTAAAGTAAAATACTTCTCTATTTTTGTTTTTAGATTTCAGACAGTTCTGAAGTACTTGGAAAATGAGTGTCCTTCTCATTGAACCCTTTTATGGTGGTTCTCACAAACAGCTGATGGATCTTCTCCAGGAAGAGCTACAAGAAGATTGTGTCCTCTGCACACTCCCAGCCAAGAAGTGGCATTGGAAGGCACGGACTTCTGCTCTTTATTTCATGCAAACAGTGCCAACAAGTTCTAATTACAGGTAACTTAAGGGACTGAATAATTTCTAAGCTCAAATCACACAGATGCCTTCAACTAGGTCTCATGAACTTCTTGTTTGTATGCAAGGGTGTAATTAGGGACTTGCAGTGGACAGCACAGTTTGTTGCTTTTTTTTTTCTTGGGGTATAACTGCGAATTTATATGTTTTATTTAGAATTTCCTAAACTGTTTTGTCTTGCATCTCTAGTCCGTAAGAGCCTCTCAGTATCTGGGTACCTGATGTCTATATGTGTATGTGTATCTCTTATTTGAAATTTTTCATGTGAGCTCAGTCATTCTGGAAAGTTTAAACTGTGCTTCACATTAGGCTGAGAGATGGCACAGATGTGAACACTGCAAACTTCCTCATGTGCCCTCCCATGTATCTATTAGCAAATCTGATTTATCAGTGTCCTGCTCAGGCTGACCTGGAGGATTAAGGGGGCAGTTTTATCTTAATGAAGGTCCAGTTCAGTAACGTGCCAGCAACTGTGGGTGTCAATTATACATTTATGTAAGTGGCAAATTTCCATCAGCTAGAACCTGGGCTGATAAAAACAGGCGATTTAGGTCAACAAGATAGCTATCACATAGTGAGAATCAGCCCCTCCAGAGCCAAGCTGTCTCTTAAACACAGCAGTTTTGCTTGGCCTACCTGATCAGATGAGATGTGGCAAGGTGATTGTCTGGAGCAGTGAGATAGAGCTTTGCTCACAGCATGCAGTACATTGTGTGGGGACTGTGCACCTTCACGGGGAGAGACTGTTCATGCACAGGGTTCTTTTAGCACAAGCAGCTGCAGAATGGGCTCCAGGAGAACTCTGAGCACACCTAGGTGATGTGCCAATGAGTCACAGTTCAGAAATGGCTCTGATATTTTTTACTGTGAGCAAGTAGGTGCTTCCTGAGGAAGGAATATAATCTTTCAATAGTAGATTTGTGCTATAGAAGGCTGCATTTTCTCAGTGTTACCCAGCACAACGTCTAGGCCATCTTGGAACACATATTGTGTAAATGTACACCTTTCTTGTGCCTGCTTTTGGCTCCCATTTAAAGTAATCTCCCACCTCAAGCCAAACGTTATAATTAATTTTCCCCGTTTTGTCTTGTGCGAGGCATTTAGCGTTGGTTTCCTCTTGCTTTCTTTTTGCAACAGTTTTGTTTTGGAGGAGTGTACATGACAAACTGTTATGTAAATTTGTCTTGTATCACAACCACATCCTCCAACGCATCACAATGTTATCTGTGTTCCTTCAAGGTCAGCAGCCCAAGCTGTCCAGCACTAACTGTATTAAACTAATCAGACATCACTCATAGACATACACTTCATTAGTTTAACTTACAGTTACATTGACCTAAGATAACTTAACTCCAATTTGTCAAGTAACCCACATCTCGGGGAAAGGGGGAGGGAGCGCTGACAGAAAAAAAACCCAACAAAAAACACAAAATCCCACAAAAAACCCAACAACCCAACAAAAAAACCTCAACCCAGCAGCCTGAAAACTCACTTGAAGTTAATAAACTTGCAATCTGTCATAGACTTATGTGCAAATACAACCTTTACTGACAGCAAATAAATCTGATCTAACCAATGGAGCATCTTAAGGAGAGGAAAGCGTTTTCTTTGCTGGTGCTGTTCGGGTTGGAGCAGAGGGAATTAAACAGTCAAAGTTGACAATGGTGCCATGGCTAAAATAGAATTTGTACCTTGTCCTCGCAGGCAGCATAAAATTTTAGGATCAAGGGCTGGTATGGCTGGTGAGAGGAAAGCTGATTAGAGGTACCTTCTACTTTACTTGAACATTTTTAATGTTTGTTTTGTAATTGACTGTTTCGATTATTTTATTAAATTGAAAGTATAAATGTATCAGATTCAACCTACTAAGGATGACTACTCTCCTATTAGAAAACACTTTGATTAAAATTCATTTTAATTCTGTTATTTCTAAGCTTTCTAATGACCACTGAAGATCAGCTTCCCAGGTAGTAGTTTGTAAAGACAAAATTCCATTGCAAACTGGCAATACTGCGTGTTTGGAATTTCACATTTAAATATTTCAACCTCCTTGTGAGGTCATGAAAAATACCAAATTTGCATTACTTATAATATTGACATTATTTACAGAAAACCCCCTTTATTTTATAAGTGCTTTCCATAAATGTGACATTTGATAAATACCTTGTTTTTATTTATATGTTTAATAGAGCATAAAGGTCACGGATATTTCAAGTGCAAACACTTGTGATAACGGAGCTGCCTTGCTAAATCTTTATGTTCAAACTGTACTTTATTTCAAGATCTTGGTGTGAATGAGAAGTAATACTGATGCTGTTAAGTCTGATGTTAGATACATTTAAGAGAAGTAGTGTCGATATGTTTTAAAGGACTTACATCCGTATAAGCTGATTTTTGAAAGCAGGAGGGTTTGTGTTTAAATGTGACACTCAGCAAGTTAAGGAATAGTCTTAGAAAGTGCTTTTGAAACAAAGAGTGCTGTGAAGAGCCAAGGGTGTTAAATTCAGATGCTCTGCAGTGAGCAGAGAGTTTCTGTGATGAACTTTCTAATTGTTTTATCAGAGAACAGACGTGTCCAACCTTGAGCACTAACTAAAGCTGAGTTGGTAAAGAACAGGGCATTTAATGTTACTTTTGTGAACTGTATGGCCACTCTCTTGGTGTGCAGTAACATTATGTTCCCAAGAACGTGGAGATCTCCCCAGGATTGTCACAGGGAGAAGGTGTCCTCACCCTCCAGGGGGAACACACAGAGCTGTTACGGAAGATATCGGACACTCAGTGCTTAATCTGCAGCACTGTGTGGATTTATAACAATCACCCCATGCAGAGTCTGTGCTGCATTTCTCCAGAAAAGTTTTGCTTTTCTGTTTTCTTGGCGTTTTTGAGCAATGTGTTAAACCAGCTCATGTTTTCCTTCATCTCCTGAGAGCAGCGCAGGAGCCCTGAGGAATGGGAAGCCCAAGCATGCAGAGTCCCTTCAACTTAGGAGGCCAGAAGGAGAATTTAAAGGTGGATCACTTGCCTTGAGATCTTGAAATGATCACACAGATTGATGTGCAGCAGTCACAGACTGAGTTTTAATTGCTGAGGAGTCACAGATGATTTTTTCTTTAATTGGGAAGAAGGTGTTTAGACGTTGCGTTGGTACGAGGAGCTTTATTCTTGTGGCGGCAGCGTCCAAATCGCAGCACTTGGAATGCACTGAAAAAGGGAGGAATTACTGTCTGCTTTCTGCAGAAAAGGTTTCCAACCATCTGAGAGTTTTGTTAGCAGTTGGTGGGATGTTATGTTCCTCATTCCATGGATTTGGAAGGTCCAGCAGAGCCTCCTCAGGCTGCTGGCACTCTGCAGAGCTGCTGTGCTCACTGCTTTGTCTCCCAATTTCCTTCAGACAGCTTCAACTCCTTGATAAATGTGGGTGGCTGATCTTTAGCCTAAAGTTGTTTTCCATAGCACACAGCAACTATTCTGTAATTCTAGAAAGCATGTAAAAAAAAATAATATTTTTAGCCTTTTTAAAATTCTTAATTCAAGGAAGGTTCTCAAATTTGAAAATACTGTTGCACAATTTAATGAAAAACAAAAATGCTTTTCTTTTTCCTGTAATTATTTTCTTTATTACGGTGAACAATCTACTAAATTACAGATAGTAAAACACTGGTATGACACATTACATGAAAGGAGTTTATATTTTAGGAGCTATCCTCTACAGAAAGTAATTCAGTCTCCAAAAACTTAGTAGCATAAGGCTATAAAACAGAGTGACTAAATTCACTGTAGCTTCCAGTGTGTTTTAATAGCACTGCTAGATTATTTTAAATAAATATATATAAATATTGTGTGTAACATTCAGTATTGCCCCCCAGGTAGCTGTTCATATGAATAAAGATTTTATTTGTAACAGATTCTAACCCTGAAATACCCCTAGGGTAAATGTTAGCATATATATACCCCTTGATATCTGACAACTGTATTTTAAAGACAAATTCTGTGCTTTTTACATTTTACAAAAGAGAAAACAAATTATTGTTTTCAATTAATAGACCTCTGGAAAAAAACCCAACCAGGGGGTGGTGTTCAGCAAAGGAGAGTGTATTTCAACAGTATATAATGTAGATGTGTTTTTTCCTTGATTTTGGTGGTTTTTTAAAAATATTCTACTAAAATCTGCTAGATTTAAGACTGTTTCAGACCTTATGCTTTTGTTTTATTCTATATAAGGAGAAAATGCATTATTATGGTGTGAATTCTTTATTCACTGGTGGGCTGTGTCCCCTAAATATCTTAAAAAAGCAACCCTTTAGTTTTTTTTTCCAGTGAGTAGTTCAGTCCTACTGAAAACCTAACACTGTGTGGATGTGTGACCATTTGCAAGCTTGAGGATTTAACTGTTTTTTAGGTATTTTGTTTTCAGAAAGATTCCTGCATGCCCTGGAAGAAGCTGTTTGAGGATGTGACTCAAAGCAGGGCAGGGCAAATTTCATTCAATCTGAATATATAGATACCCATTTGTGCTGGAAACATTCCTGCCTGTTTACATCTTTCTGTGAAATACTCGAATCATTGTAGGAACTGCAATAATTTGTCCTGCATTAGAGGTGGTCTTAGAATTTGGCCCTCATAATGCTCAGGTAAGGGAATGAATAAATTTTATGTATGAGTAGTACATTAGTTAAAAGAAGATAACTAATTACCTGCAAATAAAAAAAAACAAACCAAAACTTATCTGATACTGTTTGGGATTAATTTGGCTTATTTTAGGGTGTTTGCTTCTATATCTAGATGAATAAACATAAACCTCATTCATAGCATTAACTACTAAGAGTGTGTATTTTGATGTTACGGCTCAAATTCTCTGCATTTGAAGATGGGACGTGTCTCATCTCTTTGGAATTACTGAATAATTTTCTGCCCAGAGGTTGCCTTGGTTTCACCCCATGTCTTTGTTGCCCTGTGTGTTTTAACTGCAGTTTTGTGTGGGGCATGGTGTAATGTGCTCCTGGAGAGGAAGGGGATGTGCTGCTAGAGATCCCTTGTGCTTTAATGAGCTGATGTAAAGGCATGAATATATAAGATGACTAAATGTAATATCCAGTATGCCATAAGGACCGGGATACTGGATATTCCAGGTCTCCTAGAAACAGAATCACAGACTGGGTTGGGTTGGAGGTGACCACGTCATTCCAACCCCTTTGCCATGGGCAGGGGCACCTTCAGTAGACCAGGTTTCTCCAAGCCCTATCCAAGCTGTCCTTAAACACTTTTTTGATTAAAAATACCACATGGGTGTAACTCACTGATGGGTACAAACCTCCCCATTCTCACCTTGTTGTGGAGGTGCCCTGAGGAAGGTGTGGGAGCCCCTGCTTCACCCTGTGCTCCTCTTTCCCGCTCCCTCGCTCAACAAAGGGTCGTTACTTCTTTAATTTCATTAGTGCTAAACTTGTTTTTTTTTTCCCCCTGAACAAATTGTTTTGAGTTCACCCAGGTTAGCTCACACGGGCTGGTGCAAACGCACACGTTTGTCCTGCCCACGCTCCAAGGGAGCTGGCTGGGAGCTCGCTCCGCTCCGGGGGCCAGATGGCCGTCCTAGCACCATGTTGAGCCTAAACCAATAAACCCCACTGAGATACGAGACACAGGCACCATGTACTGAGCTAAAACAACTTGGTGACTTCTGACCAGAGCTGGCTGGTGTCCAGCCAGCTTCGAGTGTAAGCACGGAGAATATACGTCCATATGGAATGGCACGAAGCTCCACCACTCAGCACAGATGATGCCCTCCACTGCTGTAGCCCTGGATAATAGAGGGTGTCCCAGCCTGGATAAGGGGTGTGAAATTCTCTCTGCTGAGGGAGGACTTGGAGGCCATCTGATGCTGGAAAAACGTAACATGGGAATGAATGCATGTGTAAAAACGGGTTTTGTTTGATTTAGGTTAAACCCCAAACCTCTTCTGAAAACTTCTCCTGAAAAATGTTATTGGTCTGAGAGAACTTGTGAAGGGGAGCATGTTATCAAAGGGATTTGAGAATGATTTTTAACAGAATGCTGATAAAAATAAAGGTGTGAAAGTTAACAGAAAAAAAGGTTTAGAATCTAATTCATTTACTTTTTTTTTTTTATTTTTCCAGTGGGGAAGATAGTGTAAATAAAGGCAAATGATTAAATAACTGGTAAAAAAAATTCATCCGGTAAAAAGACTTAACCCAGTAAAAAATGAAGTAAAACATTAGGGAAGGTCTAGAGGCAAAATCATTTCCTATTGAGGATAACAGCACTGCTGTTGTTTCTCTGCTCACAACCAGACTGCTAAAATTTCCTTTTCAATGTCATGGAGAGAGGCTGCCTGAAAAGTTTTTGTGAAGCCGATGAAGGAGGTGGGATGTCCTTTTGAGGGAGATGAATTCCCTTGCTCTGAGGGGCCAGAAACAATGCTCTGGTGCTCAAAAGTCCTTGTACAGCACCGTGATTGAAGAAAAAATGTTTTTATTCTTAGCTCTGGCTGCCGAAAAACTTGGAGGGGGCGATCCAATAAGAACAGCAAAAAAAATCTTCTAAGAAACAGGACAAAAAAACCTCCCAAGTAAACTACCTGAAATTTATTCAGGCAGACAGCAATGTGATCTTAAACATTCACTTTGCATTAATCAACTTTGCCTCAGATAAAATGCTGGCAGATGGTAGCTATTCATTTTAAAAGTGACAGGTTTTCTTTACGTTTTTGTGTGGAAACCCCCACATGCACTCTTCCCTCCAAAAACTTTGCTTGGTTAATTTGTCCAACATGCTTTTTTTTTTTTTTTT
>VYXD01014742.1:1486155-1561155 GCA_013397195.1 Hylia prasina
CCCCTTAAATACACTGCCATTATTAGGCAATTTCACAATTTGGATAGTTAAAAGAGGGTTTAGATGAGTTTAAATGCAGGCTCCTTCCTTTGAAGTCAAGGGAAGTGTATATATGGGAGCTGAGTTTTGGCAGGAGTAAGCTGGGAATGATGAGGAGGATGCGGGGAGAGGTGCCGGGCCGGGAAGGACGCGGGCTGGGACTGCTGGGTGATCTGTACAAAGTGCTAATGTGAAATGGCAGTTGTCTGTTTGATGTGTAAAAGATTTGCTGAAATTCCAGCAAAATATTCTGATGAGAGAAGGAAAGAACAGTCTGGGTTTTCAAACCCTAGCATGAGTTTTCCTTTATGTGCTCAAATGCCGGGTGAAATCCTTATTTTTCTTTCTAAAATGAATTTTATGAATCACCTGGAGAATTGATATTTACATTGCTGGCAGTAAAATGTAATGAAATTGTGCATTATAATTCAGTATTTCTGCACTTAGGATTTTAATGAGGATTTTATCTGTCCTTTTAAATGGTTGCTGTGTATATATTTTATTTCTAGATTAGTTATGGATTACATTTCTATTTCCAAATAACAAACATATACACTACTATATTATAAAGAATATGATACTTTCCACAATTCATTGTCATTCCAGCCCATAACACTAATTTGATCTTCCAAAGGGAAAGTAAAAAAAGCTTTAGTTTGCATCTAATAAAGAGAAAAATATTGATTTTTTATTTCCCATTTTTTTGGTGCTGCTTTTTTTCCTAATCTTAGTTTTGTGGGGTTTTTTTCTAGCCAAGAAGTAAGTATTAAAAATTTTGTCAGATCCTTGCTTTGCACATGATTTAGATTTATAGCTTTGTGTTCTGGTGTCATAAATAACTAATTTTCTTAATGATTACCCACAACTAGACTGGGTTTTGTGAATTGATGCATAACGAAAAGGAATTTTACATTGTGCAAACTGTTTTTAGCAAAGCAATTACGGGAGAAGACCTACCTTAGCATTGATAAAAATATTATATACTTTTGGAGGAGGTTTTTTGCTAAGCTTTAACTTGACCCAAACACATTGAAGTTTGAAAGTCTTGGTTCAGGTAGCTGTGACATCTCAGTTTCCAGAGATAAATACTGAACTGAATCCAACTGACTGAATCCAGAGGCCTTTCCTTGCCTATTTCAGCCCATGTGCCTCTACCTGAGAGCCAGCTTGGATGGGGCTTGGGGCAACCAAGGCTCCCACAGCATGAGGGGAATGGATGATCTTTAAGGTCCTTTCCAACCCAAACCATTCTGTGTTTCTTTTTCTACATCTGCTTTTTGTGCCAGCTGAGGGCTGTTAGCACCTGCTCTGAGTTTCAGTGTAGATTTTGAAGGCGCTGACCAGGTCCATGGTCACTGTGGGAAACGTGCCTGAAGGTGTGTTCTGGTTTTATTTTCTCGATTCCTCTGGGATTACATTCCTCTGAATGTCCCTAAGACAAGGCTGGGGTCCATTGGATGCTCTCCAAGGGCATCACCTGCTGGTGTAATGCCATCCAAGGGACTGAGGCCATGCTCTTGTAGCCCACTCTGGTGTGAGCTGGGGCATGGTGGGTGAGGGTGGTTGTGGATGGATGGTTGCTTCCTAAATGCCATTCTGTATCAAACAGAAATGTTAGTCTAAATTGACACAGAAACCACTTAATTTTGTGGATTATGATGTCATTTCTTCCCTAAACACACAACACATACCTAGGCAGGAGTTTGGTTACAATCTATGGGCCAAATTGTGCCACAATGGAAAACATTTAATTTAGGATCAACTTCTGAGTCCCCCAAACCACAGTTTGATCAATTTATTTCCTCCTCCTCTTCCCTTTTATATGTCTCAGCCTAAGTATTGGTAGGCTTTGAGTGATTATGATGATGAATTTAACTTCCCTTCAAAAAACAATTAGGAATACGTACATTGTGTCTATTAATTGGAATATCTTTGATGAATATGAAGCAACTGAAAGGCTTTTTTTGTTCATTTTTCTGTAGTGAGGATTTCCACAATTTCCTTATTCCCTTGGACAGTATTTTTCCTTTCTTGCCTTTGTCCTTTGTCCCTGTCTTTTCCTCCCTTCCTCCTGCACATTTACTCTGATGGTCCAGTGGACACAGTCATTTTAAAGAATGCTTTCCATTTCAGAGCACTGACTGTTTTTATTGTTTATGTTTATAACCTTGCCTTCTTGTTCATCATTTCTTGTTTTAGCTCTCTTAATTACCATTTTACTTGTTGCATGCTTGAACTTATTTTTCTGTCTAGTTGCAACTTCAAGAAAGAATGAAGGAAACAGCAGTGGACACAACATTGAAAGTAAATATGTGCTTTTGTTGTTGCAGAACTACTGGAAGAATTAATTCCTTTTAACTGTATTTCAAAGAATTATATGTATTAAGAGTGGAGCTAATATTTCTCTCACACCATCTGACATGATGCAACTACATCAGTCCTTTAAATTAGTGATTTACCAAATGTTTTAGAAAGAAAAGGTATAAATGATTATGGGTAGAGCAATAGAAAATTCATTTCAAATTCTATTTTTCTTGTAGTTAAATGGTATTCCTACTGATTTCTGTTAATGTGTTTTCTTAGAGTGCTAATATTTTTAATATAGCATACTCTATGGAAAACTGTATGTATCTAATCAGAATATCTTCATGTATTAAGTAATAACATGAAAAAAATTCTGAACACGTTACTCTATGTGTATTATAGATGGAAAAACTAAAAATTGAAGGGGAGTAATTTGGGAACATCTGCAATTTTTTATTTATGTAAGAGAATATCCCATTTTTAATTAAAGATGGAATTTAAGAATGATAAATGGGACCATTATCTAGTAACAGTTAGTTTGCAGGCATTTTTTTCCTAATGTTCTGCAGATTGCTGCAGGTTTGACAGTGCCTTTGGCTTTTGTGAGCAAAATGCATTTCCTACTCGTGACAGAAGAGTTGTAACTCACTAAACATGGAGCAGTTATCATGCATAGCGACATCCCTATGCTTAAACCCTGAGGAACTGAATTATTTTAAATTATTTTTAATGCAGAAATTTCCTGGTAGTCAATTTTATTAAAAACCCAACAGTGAAAATTTTTATCTGCCAAATGAATTTTGAGAAGTGTTGCTAAAGATGCTAAAACTATGTAAGAAAAGATGAATTTGGGGGGGATTTTGGCAGGTTTTTGAAGTTTGTTTTTTTTTTTCCTTTGGTAGTAGAGTGACCATTTTCTTGTGGTTCTTTTCTTTTTTTACTTTACCACTTGAATCCCTTCGTTGCCATCATCCTAGATTAAAGTTGGTTCCAATTTATTGTTACATCCTCAAGTCTTAGCTGTGGGGTGTCAAAGTGGGAGGAGAAGAGGTGGGGGTAAAAAAGGTGGGTAGGTGTTTTGGGAGGAACTTGAGTTACCATCAGCTGTTGGGCATCTCTTGGGATTTGTGACTCTCAGTTCTCCCAGGAGCAAATATTTGGTGTCCTTGTGTTTGTCCATGAGTTTCACAAATCTTCAAGGTCCTGAGTGGGAGAAGTTCACTTGTGTAGGGTCAACTGGTTGTTGTGCTTACTGATGACTCAATGATGTTTTCCAGTCAAAAGACTTTTTTGGAAGAGGACTTGATTACAGAGCCCTCATCTTTACCTCCTCCAGACTGTTGTGCTACCTTCTACTCAAGGTGGAATCTGGTTTACAGAAGAACTTGCTGTTCTGAGGTTTGGTACCAGCCTTGCAGAGGATCCTGTGGGCCCAGCCTAGTCTGGAACTGGTTTTCAGTGATTTCTTTGGCTGTTGAACCATTCGAGTCTGAAGTGCTGTAAACACAGACCTCAGGTCTTGTCCCCAAAAGCTCCATAGGGAGGAATGTCAGAAAAGAGTAATTGCCACAAAAGAATCCGGAAGACCAGAGTCTAATGTAATTATTGAAAATTGCATCATGAGATAGAAATAGTAAAACCTACTATTTTCTACTATTTTCTTCCATTTTTTTTTCCTAACACGGAGCAGAGAACCTGGAGTGTGGTCTTACCTTGAATTAATACTCATTCTGATGTAAACACACTGGAAAGTACTTTGATACAGTTATACATTTCAGTACAGAAGAAAAGTTCTGGATTTTAATCACAGATTCATTAAGGTTGGCAAAAACCTCTAAGAGCATCAAGTCCAACTGCTAACCATGCTATGCTATGATGAGTGGAATATAAATTCAGCATTAAAGTAAGCATCTGTACTTGAAAAATCCTAATTTCCAATGCTAACAGCTGCATAGAAGGTCATTGACATTGTGGAGTGCGTGGGGTCTCTGGGGCTCAGCGTGTTTGAAGTCAATATTTATGGTGCCTCTGTACCTCCTGTCATTAGCAGGAGGTTTTCAAGGGACTGTTCTTAGATTATATTTTGCACATGGCTCTTGTTTTCCTAGATACTGATTGGAAAGAAGTGAAGGGTATAATAGTTTTCCTGTCTGCTGATGGGTGATGAGACCAGCATGCTGGGGCCATGGGTGGAATCAGGGTGAATGAATTGGTGGCTGGGAGGGAGTTTGAGATGCTTGTGTGCTTCCTGCGTTTTTAAGGAGTATAAAGGATATTTCAGCTGTTGAGATGAAGCTCAGCAGCTGCTCTGCAAACTCCTAATGGAGCAAGGGACTGGGTTTTCTTTATCTCCAGAGTTTCCCTCTGGTCACACATACTGCTGGGGCTTCCCATTTCTCTTAACCCATAGTTTTTAAACAGCATGGTTGATAAAGAGGAATAATGAAAATGTTTCTTGTTGGGTAAAGTGGGATTTGGAGACAATACTGGTGCCTATTAATTGCTAGGTACAGACTAAGGCTCTGAATGATGAAGAGGAAGATACAAAAGCTATGTACACGAGCAAATGCTTTGCTGTGCAGCCAAGCAGCTTTGCAACCACACTCTGGGTTGTTAGAGCATCACTGTGGTATTTGCCTTCCCATTATCTCTTCAGTTCACTTTTCCATGGGGTCTGGTCCATGCATATTTTATTTTGGTTTGAATTTTATTTTTTAAAAATATTATTTTATTTATTTTGCCTTCCAGCATGTGGTTTGAAACTGTAACTTCATTGACTCTTGCGTATAATATCTTTCATTTTTTCTTTGGAATCCAGAGGAGTGTTTAGTGTGAGCATTACTGTATCCAAGGTGGAATATTTCATATTTTTGCAGATTGCTAGTATTACATGCCAGAGCAGCCTTCTGACCATGAAGCCCAGCCACGTTTGTTCTATTAGCTGCACTTCAGAAGTATTTGTTTAGTTTTTTCCTCAGATGGATAACCAGTATGGAACATTCTGTCCACAGAAGTCTTATTAAAGAGGTTAGAGCATCCTGCTAATTAGAAAAAACTAATTAGGCAGATTGTTGAGCCTGTAACCAGAATTTTATATTTTAATGGATTTTGAAATGTGGTGTGCTCCCTTTTCCTATTGTAAAACACACTTTTTTTCATTTTAAATGTCTGAAAACAATCTTTTTGAGGAGGTTATTCATTCAGAATAAGAAAGCAGTAACATTTTAATTTTTGAATTTATTACATAAACTGTAGAAGAATATATACTGTCAAATTGATGAAACCATTAATTCATATCAGCATCTTATTGTGGCAGAAAAAACTGTTTGATTACCTTCCTGCTGGTAGGTTTCAAGTTTAACTGCCTCAGTGAGGAGTTGAATTAAGTTCACGTGAAGAAACAATATAATTTGTGGCTGTGTTAAAATTAGACTTAGATGGTACAGACCTCACAAATTACTCTTTGCTACTTCAACCTAAAATTCATTGACCACTGTTTCACTGAGCCTTGGGAAGTTTATCATGTTTAAAGCTGGATCCAGTCCATTTTTGAGTGCTCTTGTAGTGCTGTTAGAGACTTATGGTCTGGAAGCTGAAAAATGACCTCGTTCTCAGCTATGGAGCAATGTGGAAGCAAAACCATTGGGATTGGTTGGGTTTGCATGGTTCACATCTTAATTCCAGGTTTGAAAGGTGCCATGTGGAGAGCAAGGCATGTTTGTGGCGGGGGACGAAACGCTGGATTAGAGAAACATTTAAAATATATGTATTTAAGATGGATTTCTCCCTGACATCTACTTTTGAACTCTCTTTCAACCGTGCCCCGCTACAAACTTTAATTAGTCGTAACCTTTTTTCAGGCTTGTCATCCTGCATTTTGCAAAATGCTCTGGCTCGTGGAGCAGCCGTGTGGCCGGGAGCCGTGGGCAGTGACCTGCAGTCTGTGTCAGGACCATCCTCTGAGATGTAATTCAAGGTACAGATGTTGCACTTGGTGAGACGAGGTTGGCGGCCATCTGGAAGGTGGCCATCTGCTCCCTCCTGCAGCAGCAGAGCACCACGCTTTTGGGGGCCCCTGCCCCTTCTTGTCACAACCTGAGTCAAGACAATTCAGAATTGCCTCTCTGAAGCCTGGTTTGGGAATATTGGCTGGCCAAGGGCTTGGCACTTAGAGAAGTAAGGGGTTAGGAAGGGAAAAACAAATACTTCTAGACAAGATTTAGAAATGAGCTGTATGAAAGGGCTTCAGTAAAGCACTGGAGACTTAAGGTATGTAGCTCAGGCCTGGAAATGTAGGAGAAACCACGGAGCAAAGGGAGATGCAGCTTGCTATGCTGATAAAAAACAGACAGAAATGTCCCACTGGAGCAGGGGGCTTACTATTATTTTGCTACTGCATCAGGAAATACGTGGAATCTCTACCACATGAAAACAGGACTGTGGATACAAAGACTGGAGGGTGGAGCAGTTAGGACCCTTTAAGGAAAACCTTCCTAATTCCAGTCCAAGGAGGCCGAAAAGAAGGCAAAAATATTGCAAGACTTGTTTTTGTGGTGTCAGCCCAGCATGGCCAGACCTCCTATATTTGCTGGAGTGTCAGCTCTGGCTTTGGCCAGTCAGATTTGTGTTCAGCATCTGTGCTGACCTGTAGGTTCACACCCTTCCACACTCCTGCAGTTCAGTCTTCAGCCTGAAACCTGGGACCATTATCAACCAGACAGGTCTAGGTAGTTAGCATGATGTCATGTCTCTTCATCAGTTTATGGAGCAGGGCTGAAATTTATGGCCATAAATATTTTAAATTGTTTTTGTTTGGCTTCTTGGGGAGAAGAATTTCCATAGGTGAGAGGTTGTTTTGTGAGAGGCTCCACTGTATGATGGATCACATGGATGGTTTCAGATAGATCACATGAGGAGCTTGTACCCCTTCAGTGTCATAGGTTGGAATTGTTAAAGGCACTTAACAGCTTTACAGATTCTTGTTTAATTACTGGTCATTATTCTGAAGTGGATGACTCATTTAGCCTGCAGTGATGGAAGGTGTTCTGGCCCTCTGTATAATTCTGCCCATACATATTTTTGCTCCTAAGCACCAAAAAAAGTCTGTTTTCCTCTTGTGTGTCTCATTTCCTGGGGTAATGCAGCGAAAATGGATCTGAGAGGGGCTATGGAATGAGAAAGGGGATGTTGGAAACAAATTTGCATCAATGTGGATGGCTCTTGGTTCACACCTGAACTCTGCCATTCAGATCTCACCTGGAAGGGTGTGTAATACTGCAATAAATTAATTATCTATTTGTCTATTCTTCTGTATTGGTATTTCAGATTAGAAAACGGGCAGGACAACGTGAAATTCACTGCTTGACAATGTTCTGGTATGGTAAAGTGTTAAAATTAACATTTAAACTAGTTCTGGATTAGCCATCATCAGCTTGTCTTCCCTCAGTTAAGGCTGTGTGTGCTTCACTGTGACCTTCTGTGTGTCCTGGTGAAGGCCCATTGCAGAAGTAGCAACTTTGAATTTACCATTCTGTATCAAAAGGCAGCACTTGGTCTTGTTACATGGAGATCTAAATAAATTTGCATTGATCTCAATAAATGGGGATGTTTTGAACCTTGACTTTCTAATGCTTCACAGTTGGGTGTTTTTTTCCCTGCTTTGTCAAGGAGGATGACTGTAGTAAGACCATGAGCTGATTACTCCCTGTATTAGATAATAATTTCTTAATGTGGGAGGGATATTAAGAAGAATAGATGCGAGTGCTCTTGGAAAACTCTTTATGGAATAAAGTTTAAGTGCTGCTGTTAATAGGATGCATATTCCCTTTCATGCTGAGTCAGGCAGATCTTGGCTGTATATCCAGGACGAAAATCAAGGAGGTCTTAGACACACTTGCAAAACATGTGGTGACTCTGCTGTCTTTAAAAATTGTCACTATTGCTGTGATTGCATTGTCACCTCTGGATTTTAGGTGGGCAGTAGTTGGAGTTTAATTAAAGACCAGCCCTACTTCCATCTAGACCTGTATCTGAAGTACCTCATTGTTCCCCCACATCATGTGTTTGTCTAATGATATGCCAGTGGCAAATAATTATGAGTTTGAGCTGAGATTTAAAAAACCCTGCCTGTTTTAAGTGTCCATGTCAGTGGTAGAGGCTGCTGGGTGCAGGGAGCAGAGGGAGGGTGGGTGGAGGTACAGGAGGGACATTGGGGGTCCTGATGGAAAGGCACTGCATCAGTTTCCAACTAGTTCTGTAATTCTGGCTTTTCATTAGAGATGAAATGTTTGTTTTGAATGAAAAGCTAATTTGACGGATGGAGGCTTTTTCCCATCAGTGACATTTTAAAAAGAATCCAAGAGGTTTTGGGGATGGCTGTTCAAGTTTGTTGAAGTCTCTTCAGTATGGAAAAATAGGAACTTAGGAATTAGAGTTAGCCTTAGAGTAAGATTAAGATCTTGTAAAGGTATTTTTAGGGATTATTTTTTGTTTGGTTGGGATTTTTTGGTTGTAAAAGCTTTTTTTGGATTATGTAACTGAAGTCAGGACAAGATACTACAACTCTAGTTTGTATTTTTTGGGGTGCTCTGAAGGATAATCTGGAGGATGTTGGTGAGGGGAGTGATAATAGTAGGAGGATAGAAATACTGACTTTCTGTTTTAAAAATTTTCTTAGGCTTCTGAATCTTTTTTTAATTGTGTAAGCTTTTTAAAACATTCAGGTTGATTTGTATATTGTATATTCTCAATGGTTTTTCTAATATTGTTTGGTGAACTCTAGAATGCTCTACTGTCATTCCCAGCAGCTTTTCATAGAAACTTTTCCCCCAATTAAGTATTTTTAAGATGCTTTTGTTATGAAAGCCCTTGAAGTTAAGATGAAGTTTAATTTTTTTTTTTTTTTTAAATTTTCCCCTGTGTTGGCATATGACTGTGGTTTTGCCCTAGTGGCACTTCCCCATTTCAGATTATTTTCTACCTCTGCATATTATGTGATTTCTTGTTCAAGTGAATGACAAGATGATGTATGACACACTTGAGATGGTATTGAGCAGAGTATAGTTGGAAAATTGCAGTGATAATTTTCTTTTTACATCTCAAACTTACATGCCATTGAGGAAAGGAAAAAAAAAAAGTGTAATAGCAACTCAACAAAAGCATAAGGGGAAACCTAGAAAAATTACAGGGAAATTTCCATAACAGATACACAAGTAATGCTGCTTTAATAATGATTTCCTGTCATGAACTATTTTTATCATTTGCCAGCTCTCTGACGTGGCATTCTATTTAACATTTTTGAGAGCCATGTTTTAATCAGATTAAGCTCAAGGAAACCGATAGGTATCTGTTTGGCTCATGACTTGTGCTTCTGTTTCTGATTTAGTCACAAGACTATTGTTGCTGGAATCTTTTAAACCTCATTTTGCTTCCACTTGCAGCCGGTGTGTGAGCCTGGAGGTTGAGTGCCAGGGATTTTGGTGATATAGACACACAGGGCGCGTTATGGAATTATTTTGTAAATTAAAGGAGACTGATATAAACTGTATCTTTTTCCTCGTGTGATTAAATGGCTAAAAATAACCATCTATTTTTAGTTTCAGGCGCTGTGATGTTTCTTAGGAACAAACTCACTAAAAGCAGTTTGCTTGGAGAGGCTGACCATGAACAGTTCTGCATTCTGATCCACTCAAGGAAAGCAAAAATCCTTAATAAATGTAAATATTCTTGCATCATTTTATATAGTGTGCAGCAAAATGATGCTTTCCTTGCAAGAGATATTGCAAAAATAAAATATAAGCACTTATATTTTTAACTTAGTTATTTTCATGTTTTCCAGTAATTTTATTAAATGAAACAGCAGAAAAGTTTCTAAGCAAAACTCCTATGGTCCCCAGTACTGAGCACATCCTGCAAATTTAGGAAATTAGAAAAAACAAAAAGGTGCTGCATAACATTTGGAATCATGGTTGTGCTTGGGTATTTAGTGAATTTAGCACCTCATTTGGTGGTCTCAGCATCTTGGAGCACAGGGGAAGACCAGCAGCCTGGCTTTTAAAAAGCTCTGTCTGTCCATGTTTTCCTAATTTCCAGAGCAAAAAAACCCCATGTATTACATTTCTAATGACCTCTTTTGTCTGTTGCAAATGCAGAGAGATTATACTCAACAGCTTGGTTTGTGTGGTGTCTTCCTGCAGTGTATTATTTATTTGGTCGACGTGTTCGAAAACTGCGAGCGTAAGAATTAATAAAGGTTATTAGTTACTTTCCATAATAAAATTAGCTGACCTTTAAGAGCATTATACAGGGGCTGTCTAAGTGGAAAAATGACAGAGTGCATTTTTATTCTGGTAGCCATTTCGATTACTAAATCTTACAGTCACAATATAGAAACTGCGCGTGGTGATTAAATGTGACTCTTGACTGTATATTTGCAAACAACAATGGAATAAGTGGAATTTTTGTGTTCAAGACAGAATTTAACCCCTCGCTTACGATTTCGCCCACATCTTAACATTTGGTTCCATTTGAACAACACAGGGGAAAAAAAAAAAAAACAAAGCAAATAAACCAAAAAAAACCCAAAGAAGGTGCAACTTAATTTTGTAAAATGGAGAGTCCTTTGGAAGCAGCAGTGCTGGGAGTTCGCTGTGGTTTTTCTGGAGCATGATGATGTGCAGATTCCTGGAGCAGCCTGACTTGGGTCTCTGTCAGGCTGCACTCTGTAGCTGGGCACATACAGCTCACTCAATCAGCCTGATAGTCTTTAGTCATCTCAATTTATCTGCCAGTTTAAGGGAGACTTACCATACAATCCAATATTGGAATGTGGAGTGCATGTGCCCACCTGTATTTTTAAGTTGGTGACAGGATGCACCTCATTTACAAAGTAACTGTTCTTAATTTTATTTTCTTTGTATTGAGTAATGACATTTTTAGCTCTGTTATCTAGAAAAGATTTTATAAAGGCTTTAATCTTTACTGTTATTTTTGAAACATTGATAATCTATATAATGATGATAGTATGGCTTGGATTTCAGGTGAGCTTCAGATTTGCTTGTGCTGCTGCATTGTACTTTTTCAGATTTTGACTAGGTCTTATAACATTTGTTGAAATCCTTACAAGATATTCATCTATTTGTAGCATCATATAGGTCTGGCTCCCCATCTGTCTCTGTTTTTCATGACAACGAGGCTCTGGTACATTTTTTTTTAATTTTAGTTCTTATTCATTGAAGCCCACTGTAATGCTGTTTCTGTCTTAGCTGTTTGTCCAATAGGTTTTACTGATCATTTGGGATAAAATAAAAGATTTCTTCATGGGGACAAGTATTAACCAGCTATCAATGAATTCAGTTTAATAAGGTTTTTCTACCTTATGAAACTGAATGTAATCATAATCCATTTATGTCCTATTAAATAAATAAATAAATTACTAACATAATGTACTGCCAAAAGGTAAGAAATATTGGGGAAGAAAAGTTCTTAACTGAATTATTTTCTGCTAGGCCATATTTATTAAGGGTCTCATGGAGCTTTTCTATTTTAAAAGTAAGGGCATGAATCTAAGGCTCAGATTCCCTCCAAATAAATCCTTATTTAACAGGATATCCCTGAGACCTTTTTTTCCCCCGCTCCTCTCTTTTCTGTTGGTGGTTATTTTTTTTTTCCCCCCCCTTTTTCACTATTGGCAAGGCTGACTGAAACGGGTCTCATCTGGTTTGACTAAAAAATCTTTGCATTACTTGGCGGTGGTTTCTTTTGTACGTGGTGCTTGGAGCTCCTTGAAGCTGGAGCGCACAGGAAATGCAAATCATGCAAATCATCCTCGCGCTGACGATGTACAGTGGCGTGATTGAGCAGCAGTACGTATGGCTCGTGGGCTGACCACATGAAAGGGCTCATTTAAAGACCAGATGAGCCCAAGCTGGCTTAAGTTAGACTATGTGTGAGCTTCAAAGCTTATAGAATAGCATCCTTTTTAAAAATAAATTTATTTTATTAATAACACCTGCGCCGAGTTCTTAAACAGTGAGAACATGTATAGATGAACGTTGCATTGAGTAACGGGCCATGCTTAAATCAGAAGGGCAATATTGGTTGTGTGGGGGTTTTTTTTGGTTTTTTTTGGTGGAAATTCAGGTATGCATTCATATGGGGTGAAGGCGACCGCAGTCTAGTGCGCTGCAAAAAAAGTCCAGTTTGTGTTTGGTGTGCATAAAACCCAACTCTTTTCTGCCTTTCAGGTAAAAATGAAAATAAATGGAAGATAAAAGGGATTTTTTTCTGTGGAGCAGGGTTAAGAACAGGCTTTCAGTAAGTGCTTTTGAGTGTTGAGAAGAGGGAGGTTGATTGCTGGCTGCTTCGAATTTCTTGGTAACTGAGGAAAAAAAATCCTGCATATTATTTTTCATACTTCTGAACAGCTTTTTCAGTAGTTTCAGGGCTTTATCCTTCCAATAAAGCTGAGCCCTCGTGCTCTGGACTCTGGACCATGGAGATGGTTGGGAGAGCAGCTGTGGTGGGAACACTGAGCTTCATCAGCAACCCTTGAGATGGACCTATGGACACAACCTGAGTAGAGCCACAGGGGAAAAATACTGGTAGAATAACAATAATTTTTCATATTAATCTGGTAACAAAAAGAATGGCTGGGATAGGTAACAGTGTCCTTAAAAATATTCTTACCTTTGGTAGCATCAACATGGGTGGCTCTCTTCTAGTGAGAGTCTTATTTCTTACATGTCTTTTTTGTTTTATACAGCCTTCATTCGCTTTCCTTTGGATGTTTTTAAAAGTTGAGATTCATTCAAATAATGTAACATGACACAAAGCTGGAAAATGTCAATCTTGGACTGTTTCTGTGTCATCTTGTTTAATTTTTACTTGAAACAGTAGCCCTGAGGAGGTCTGCGGTGGGACTGGGCAGGACACTGCACTCCATCACCCTGACGGATGTAATTTTAGCTTGATTTTTTTTTTTCACTGGTTCCTTGCTCCTTCATTTTGTTCTTTCTGTTAACACATAGGAACAAGAGAAAAGGAAAAAAATGAATTTTTTATGTTTTATCTATCAGGCTGCTTCTTTCTCACCAAGTCAATCCACAGGTCCTGGAACAGGAGAGAGGGACGTTTCCTACATTTTATTTATTTTTTTCCTTCCATTATTTCAAACATTAATTTTATTCTTTAATTTCATATATGAGGTCAAGGGGAGTGTTTCACCCCTTCCATGTACCTGCAGGCTGAGACAGCTCCCACTGTGCTGAGCACATACAAGTGGGGGTCATAGGGCTCAGTGGGGAGTTTGGGTTCTGTTGGGGCTGAAATGTTGAAGCTCCTTCCTTCTGTATGGTTTGTTCATTTGTTGGTTTATTTTAAAGGGGAAAAAAAGAAAAGGAAAAAAAAAAAAAAAGATGGCTAAAGGAATGGCATCCCAAAACCCTCAGGGAAAGAAATATTGGAAATAAATACTGTTTTTCTAAACCTGTGATCCTTTACAGGGAAAATTTGTGAGGTTTCTAGGCAGGTGTTTATACATGCAGCACAAAGTTTGTGTTTTAATAGAAGAAGCAATTTAAATCAAAGATAATATTAAAATATCTTTTATGCTCTGTGTAAGAAATACCAAGATGCAGGAGCTAACAGAGAAAGCAGAAGAGAAATTTTACTACTTGTATCTATAATAATTTAATATAATTTAATATCCATTTCAGTGTTTGACAGGAAGTAAAGATTACTTAAATATTTGTACCTAAGAGCACAGGGCTGTATAAAGATCTTTGAATTTTCAATTCCATTTGTTTCTTCCAGCAATATAAAGAGATATATACAGAAAATTAATCCCATATGATTGTACAGCTACCATTGCTCCAGAACATTTTGGGAACAGTTTCCAAAGAACATCTCCAGTCATCTTGACAAACAGCTTGAGTCAAGTTTCCTTTTCAGAAGCTCCTGAAAGGTTTTATGTGCAGTTCAAAGGCATTGCTGGAAAAATGGTGTTATTTGGAGACCTTGACCAAAACTACTTCACTTTGCTCAGCCTTTGCAGATATGAAAGCTCCTTGCCCAGCCATCTTGAACAGATTTTTAGGTTTCTGTCATGGAGAGATGCACAATCTTTTTTCAATAACAAATTAGCTCTTGTCAACAGTTTTCCTGGCCACAGTTTAAATAGCTCAATTCAGAATGTTTCATAGTTTTATGGTGGATTTTGCTAGAAAATATGTGTGTATATAGTGTTTATGTGTCATGTATCTGCATGTGCATGCACGCAGACATCTGTGCATGTACATCTCTCTGGGAGTGAAGATAGGAGATCTGAAAATGCTGAATCACTCTGTACATATTATCACAAAGATAATATTTTGGGAAACCTGTCAGGTACTGTGGTGAGCAGGGTTCATAAGATACATAAACACTTACATGATCTTACATGGACTGATTAAATCACTAGACCATGACATTCACTTATCTTCAGCTCTGGCTGGGGCTCCTGACTTCTCACTGTTGCTCTGGTTCACTTGGTGGCCCTTGATAAACAAGCCTTGGCTTCAGTTTCTTAATCTTAAAGATCAGAAAGCATCTGGTGTGGTGTTCTGACTTTCCAACATATGATTTCGACCCCAGAGGCACATATTTCTCTTTTGTTTTCCAGGGGAATAATGGGAAGTTAGCCCTGGATGCTTTATTTAATGATAAAAAGAATTCTGAATTGACAATTGCATATGAGTAGTGCTGGGAAAGCATGATTTGTGAAATATATGGAAGCCTAGAAGTATTTTTATTAAATTATTATTTTATTATTGGATTTCTGCATGTGGGGAAATATCAGCATCTTACAGTGTTGAGGAACGGGTTGCTCACTCAAGGATCAGATCTGTGATCAGATAAGTTGACCAAACCTGATGTAAATGTCTGATGTTGTTGCCAACCCAGCAAAACTCTTAGCCAGGAGCTGGAGAAGAAAAATGGGCAAAAGGCTTCATTTCTGTGGCTGTTAAATCCTCTCATGAGTTTGACATATTCTTTTTTCTTTGAATTCTCTTGTGTTTGCTCTTGCATTGGTCCCTTACATCCTGTGTCAGGAGCTCCAAGCTGCAGAGCTGAGACCCTTTATTTCCTTCTCTTTCCCTGGTTGCATTATAAATAAAAACCCTGTTATGATAACATGTGAAATAAAATGGTAAGACATCAGTATAGATTATCCTTAAAATCATGTTATGGAAATGGAAATAAAGCAGCTTATGGTATATGCCAGGCATGATGCAAGTGATAATAAATAAATATATGACTGAAGGGTTCCATTCATTCCAAATGCTCCCCTTTGTGATCTTTAGCCATGTTTGTAGAGAAACCTTTCTTAAAGCACTTAAAGCTTAATTCAGAACAGACAAAACAATTATCTTTTGAAAGTCTGATGAAATATGTTTGGCAGCTTTTGAATTTAGGCGAGTGTTTGTCTCACTTCTTTGAAATCTCACTTCAGTCGGTCGCTCAGCCATTTCGGTGCAATCCTTCAAATCTGGTAGCGAGTGTGGGCTTTGCTGAGTTACAGAAATGTTCTAATCAGAAAGTGGAGGGGCTCAAAATAGTGTGCAGTACACAAAACTTGACATTTTCCCCATTGATGTGCTTTTGAATTTCAGTCTACCTGCTGTCCCTGTGTTTTTGATGAAGTGGTGGTTGATAAATCTGTGTAGGAAGGAGTTTGTCCCTCCAGAGACAGGTCTGGAGACCCTTAAGCATTAAATTATTTTAATTTCCTGGGGAACAGAAGTGTCACTTTATCTTCTCTGAGTATAAACGATGAAGGTTTATGCACCAATGTGTGACTGTTTCTCATAGGAGGAGATGGCAGAAGACTGATACTGCACAATGCAGTTTTATAGTTGAACTCTGTCATGAACATGGAGCAGAAATATTTAAATTGTGGCTCTGATTGCCACTTTGCTGAGCACATGGAATACTTTGCTCAGCTTATATTGTGGCAGGAAAGTTGCCACTATGCTGCAGCAACAAATATTCTAGAAGTCTGAAGGGCGTTTGGGAGAAATACATATTTCCCCTTCATTTTTTTGTAATATTTGATAAAAACACTTTTTTTTTTTTTTAATACATCTATACGGGGGACTTTGTGAATTCACTTTGTGAATATATATTAAAAATCACTAAGTTATTCCTAATGTTCTGTAGTGCTGCTTGCTCCTGACAAACATCTGATACGGATCATATGCCTCTAAAAAGAGAAGTTCCTCGAGCAAAATATCCTCATGAAAACAGGTTGGAGACACTCACATTCTCTCGCTCGCTCTCACTCGCATGTTACATTTTGGCACGTTGTGGGAGCAGGTAGCATATCTACTACCTGCTGTTGAAAGTGTTGAAGATACTGAATTATTTATTCCATCTTCTGCACTATCCAAACTCGTTTTGGGTAGTTTGACACATCTCGGTCTTCCATATGGATACTTCATGGTGACAGAGTTGCCAGCTGCTCAGGTTTTATGACAGTCTGAGTTTTTTCGAGGACTGTATTAGTTTTCTGGGAAGAATCTTGATTTTCCTGAGGGTCCCCATTCTTAGGCAGTAGTTACGCCTTGGGTTGATGCTCCGGAGCAGGAGATTTTTTTTGAAAATTAGCTAAGAGATTCCATAAAAAAAAATTTACAGGACTTGCTGTTTGTGGATTGCTGGAGATTAAATCAGAGCTGTGGGATATTAGAAAAATGTGAAAGCCATTTACTAAGAAAGCTAAGTTCCTTTTAGTTACAGTCTTCAAATTCCTTAAAAAAAAAAAAATGTTTAGATATCAAGGTGCATAAAGCAACATAAAAACCAGTCTGGAATATTTGGAATACAGGATTTTCGGGGCACTTGAAATGTAACCCTAAACAGACAGCAAAGCTTCCCCGTGGCAGGGGGTTGGAACTTGATGATATTTAAGGTCCCTTCCAACCCAAACAATTCTGAGATTCCATGATTTTCTCTGCAGTTGTGCAAAGTGAACGGGTCTTCTGTGGTTTTAAAATACAAAATGTGTAAACCTGAAAATTGGAGGAAGATTTTCAGTTTTTACTATGCCAAAACTTACTAAAATAATGGAAAATGAGTTCCACTCATTTGTTGGTCTACTTTATGAGAGCATCTTTTGATAGAAACATTTTTTAAGGGAAGCTTTCAGTATTGTGGTGGGTCTGTGCTATGCTGGGTTTGATTCCCCTTCTGTGGGATAAATCAGCCTTGCTTGCAGTGGGATCCATATATCCAAGATGTTGACTGTTTGCTCTGTGCCTTGCTGGATCCAAGCTGACACCAGGAGATGTGAAGTAACGATGCTCAAAGCTTGCTGTTCAGATTAAGAAGTGTAGTTACGTGTAGCCCCAGGACTTCTCCCTGCTGCTACAACCCCTTGGCCATATTGCGTTGTTCATGCCAGGCATTTGACATGTTTGGCTTCTCTCCAGAGTTGGACAGATAAGATACCAAATTAAATTAATTTGCAGCCTTACAACCAATAAATAATGCTGCTTAAATGTTACCTAATTGAGTAGAACATCAGTTTCACAGGCATTTTTCTGCAAAATGTCATTTCAATATACATCACTGCATCCTGTATTTTTACCTGTGGTGAATTTTTTGCCTTCAGTCATTATGTCCTCTATTTATCTTGCTTCCTACTTTTTCTTTGCTGTATCACAGGACCTATTTGAGCAGAGTTAGTCTGTCCATCTTATATAAACCACATAGCAATAGCTGTCTTTCACTAGTGGCTTATTCTGATTTGCTTATTCCCTGCTCTAATAAAATTCCTTTGCTCCACTGTTTGTTGCTGATGGAATTTGAGCGAGGAGGACGATGTGGATTCATGGATTCTCCTTCCCCTCCATCACCACAGCTCTGACTGCTTGCTCCTGACCTCTCCCTTCGTGGGAACAGGGAGGCCGATGTAGCCCATGGTGAACAATCTGGCCACTAAAGTAAAAATGTGCATCTGTCAGTAATTAATTGAAGCCAAACTTAATTACAAATCAGGGAAAAAAATAGTGCCACACACACTTAATAAAATTCCAGAAGCTTCAATGTCGTTGCCTAAAAAGCAAAGCAGTCCAAACAGGACACATCCCCCTCAAAAGTCTGCTCTGTGAGAGTCTCTTTCAAGCTTACTTCTTGATATTGCATAGAGAAGTAATTTTGATTCACAGTTTTCACATAGTTTTTGATTTAAAGGTCATAAAAATAGTGGAAAAGTGTTTAAGACTGGTTCTTAATTGTGTGGGCTAAAGTTCTGGCTTGAAATTTTATTTGAGATTTGATTCAAGAGCATAAATACTCTGATCAGCTGGTTGAAATAATCAGAAGGGTGAGGAGGAATTGTGAGAGAATCCAAATGATTTGCAAATTAAAAAATGCATTTATGTAACTTTTAAAATTTTTGAAATGGTGTATTTTAAAATAAAAATATATAAAAAGAAGAGATTGGCAGTATGAGTTGAAACTGAGCATTTCCTTCCTGATGTATTTTAACATACAAGGCAACTCCCAAATCCTAAATATTGAACTGGTAGCAGCCATGAATATTTATCATTGTACTGTATGTACATATAGCAATTACAGCAAGAGGAAAAAATATTTTTCTTTACAATTAATATTTGTAAACGTTTATGAAAGTACATAGAAATAAATAAGACAAACACATGGCCTAATTAAGATGAAAGGCATGACAACCCTTCTGATTTGTTCTGAAAAATAAGGACCATTAAAATAGTATGACTTAATTATTTCTGTAAACATTGCAAATTATCTTTATCTACAAAAACCTTAATTTATGAGTTAAAATATCTATAAGCATTTTTTGACATTTGTTCCTTCCATGTCAAAAAATTATTGTTAATTTATTATTTATTATACTGTCTCCTGTCACATATTACCACTTATTAGTATTTATTGTTCAGAAATTCAGTGTCGTCTATTGTGTAATGGGAAAAGGAAAAGCATTTTATATGCAGTTGTAATTTGTGTGTTCTTGGGCTAGTGATAAAAATGCACCTTCTGTAAGTTGATCATATAAAAATGTGTGTAATAACAAACAAAAATAACTGGTCTGTTAAGACTGTAGCCATTAACAGGGCTGTTGAGGCACAGTTTACATTTGAAAGATAACTCGAAGCCAAATCCATGGACTTGGCTCATTGCTGGGTTGAAACCAAGGAAAACTGTGTGATGGAGGAACCATAACAATGAGGTTTGATCTTGAGGTGCTGGGAACCTTTTTTGCCTTTGGAGCCCTTGTTTCTCCAGGTGGATGTCTGTGGTCAAACCTCTTGGCTTTGCCTTGTTCTTTAAGGGGGCCACATGGAGGAGAACTAGATAAACTCCAGTGCAATCCAGAGGTAAAGTCACAGGATGGTTTGGGTTGGAAGGGACATTAAACTCATCCCATTCCACCCCTGCTAAGGGCAGGGACACCTTCCACTCTCCCATCTTGCTCCAAACCCTGCCCAGCCTGGCCTTGGAGAGCTCCAGAGATCCAGGGGTAGGCACAGCTTCTCTGGGCACCCTGTGCCAGGGCCTCACTGCTTCAATCAGTGCCATCTATTGAACAGTATTATTTTAGTACCCTTTTTCCCTAAAAGGCTCATATTTGTAGCCATATCCAAATTTTAGTCTGTTTTGTTGTAATATTGCTCCTGGAGGATGAAGAGTGCTCATAGCTCTTTCCTGGACTGCCAGATCTTCAATCATAAACTCATTTTACTGTGAATGTAGTTGTTTTGCAGCAGAGAATTATGGCTTTGGATTTTATTTGCGGAGCAGGAGAGTCCCTGCTGCTGCAGGATTGTATCCTACAGCAATTCCCCTTTTTCCAGGGAGAGCTGGATTACCTGTACAACCTCACAAAGAGTGGCCAGGTTTATCTGTCCTTCATGCAGAGCTTCTGCCAGACTGAGAAATGTTCCACTACAAATCAGGTGCTGTTTTAAACTCACTTTGTTCTATAAGCCTGGTGGATTGGAGAGTTCAGCCTCCATATCCATAGATACATAAATATGCCCTGTGTGGTCTCCCAAGGGGAAGGCAAAATGTGTTTTTAGTTAAGTTGCATGGGAATTTAATTGAAAGATTTAGGGCAATGTCATAAAAGAGTAAATCATGGCTGCGTGACACAAAGAAGATTTATAAAGCCAAATAAAAATACTTTAGCACCTTCACTGTTATAATTTGCTTGATATAAGTGGAAACCTGTATTAGTCATTTTGTCTGCTGGTTAAGAAAAAAAAAAGGATTTTTATACTTTACTGATTTTCAGTCCTTTGGAGTGAAATAAAGGGGAAGACAGTAGCAAAGGGCAGAGAATTCTGTGGACATGTCACATCTCTGAACCTGCAAATGCACTCAGCTTCCTTCCCAGGAATATTTTAGTTAAGCACATACTTAACTAATTTCACACAAGCAGCTCCTCAGAAGGACTGTGAACTGATTGTGATGAAGCTCTAGCCTGCCTTTAGACTCGAGCTTGTGTGGATGGTGGTCCTGAAATTTGGCCAGTCTCTAAGGCAGTGGGGCTACTGCCCATAGGATGGTCCTGCTCTGTGCAAGGTCACGCAGCAAAATGCTGAGGGGTGTTTTGGAGAGGAGAGCTGGGGCACAGCTTTAGGAATGTGACCTTCAGCACAGGTTTAGTGAGGATTCACTCACTGTATTTATTGGAGAGCACTGTATATATTAAATGCTGCAGTGTTGATAGGTCTCGATAAGGACACCATAATAGCGGTTGAATTGTAGGGGGTTTTGTGAGATGGTAAGTTAATGATGTAGCTGTTAATTTGAATTTAGCAGACGTTTTAAATATAGGTTTCTCTTACAGAGACAAAAGTTGCAATTTAAAGCTCTTTGGTGGTCTAAAAACAGCTTAATTCTCTAGTAGCATGGTAATAAGTACTAATCCAGCTTATACAGTGATTGTAGTATGTCATGTTTGTGAAAGATTGCCTAACTCCGCTTTCTCTGGGTTTTATGTTAATTTTTTTAAATTAAACATAAAACCTTATAACATCTTTATGCTGAGATAAACTGTTCAATTTAACTTGTGCTCAAGCAGCAGCTGTCAGGAATTATCATGTTTTGAGCGTTCTTGCCATCACCTTGTGTCTCTACCTCCCGGATACACTCTGTGGGATGATAAAGCTCACCTTGTTAGGATTTATTACTTAAATAATAACCCGAGGTAAAATGAAAGTTGATGTCACACGGAATGACAACTGACATATATTTATGTCGCACGTTCCATTATAATAAACTTTCCTTTCTTCCCCTTGTAATAGGTGTTAAATGGAAATACACTCCAGCATATCCTCCAGTGCCCTGCGTGAGTCCATTAGCCACGAACGCGGCTGCTCTGTGGGCATGTTCACGGGGACTCGTGCTGTCAGGTGTTATTTAAGCTTGTAAAGCCAGGGAAATTGGTTAGTGCTGGTAGTTAGCAGCTTCTCTGCCAGTAAAGAAGCAGCCATGAGAGCCTCTCAGAGTCAGGATAAATTCTGGAAGTAACGGAAGTGACTCGAGAAGGGTGTTTTCTAATCAGTGGGTTTATTTTAATTCCTTTCCTTGCTGTTAGAAGCATAGGCAATGTCATTGCAGGCTCTACATCTGAATTTGCTAGTCATCACCACAGTTTTCTCTTGACACCAGTTTATTGTGCTGAGCTGGGCAGTGATAAGCGATCTGCTTGTTAGTTGAGTCTTATCACTTTCTATTTACAGTGGAGAAAATTTAGATCTACCTCTTGCAAGCTTTCCAAGTTTTCAGCCTTTTTTGCCATCCTAGAAGCCAGGCTCCAGTGTGCTCTAATGATGCTATTGAATTCCTCCAGTCTGCCTAAGCCAAGACTGCACACACTGGTTTTTTTGCCTGTGGCTGTAACCATCTTTTTTTTATTTCTCCTAATTATCCCATTGTTGATTGAGCAAGTTAAGATGTGTCAGAGCTACATGGTTTTGTCCAAGCTTATTTCTTGGATCTCTTCTCAGTCAGTGTGTTAACCATGGCACTTCCACTGTCTGCGCTTCCCACCTTTGCTCTGTGCAGCTTCCTGTGGTTTCAGTCCCAATGTGCTGTCTTTTTTCCCTTTCTTCCTTCAAACTCAGCCAGGTTCATCTATGCCATCCTGTATCAGTTCAGTTTTCTTTCCTAATTCATGGTAGAAAAGAATTTTTTGAAAAATCAGTAAAGGAAAAACTATAATGAGGTCCAGAAATGGAGTCCTAGAATGGTTTGGGGTGAAAAGGACCTTAAAACTCATCTTGCTCCAATGCCTTGCCATGACCAGGGGCTTCTTCCACTGTTTCAGGTTGCTCCAAGCCCTGTCCAGCCTGGCCTTGGACACTTCCAGGGATCCAGGGGCAGCCACAGCTTCTCTGGGCGCCCTGTGCCAGGGGCTTCATCACCCTCACAGGGAAGAATTTCTTCCTTTATTTAGTGTCAACCCATTCTTTTTTACTATGAAGCCATTCCCCCTTCTCGTGTCACTAGCCAAAATTTTTCCAAGCAACAGTTTCTTCTCATTTTTGCAGGTTTTGGGGTACGTTTTCTCCAGTTTGCATTTTTCTTTGTCACTCTAGTGCTGAGCAGGGATTTCACATTGCCCCCAGGAAGCTTTCCTGCTCTGCTTTGAGCCTGGCACCCAGGTCATTATGAGGTCCAGAGGTCATTACTCACGGTGACAAATAAATAATGACTTACCTAAAACCATTTTTTCTTCCTAGTACGGCTGGTAATAAACCTGAGCTCATATCTTAATTGGCATTCTCTGTGACAGGCCCTTTAGAGCCATCAAATATTTGATGAACAAGGCAATAACAGTCATCTCTTACTTTCGTAAGCCTTTCAGATCAGCATTGACCCAGGTTGATGAAGATGGATACAGGATCTATGCCCTAGGAAGTGTTTGTTCTGTAGATACAGGTTATCTAAGAAGGGTGTAAGTTAGCAGATATGATATATATGATCTAGATGGATGTTTGGGGAAGTTCACGAGTTTTGAGGTTGGCAGCCTGAATCAGAAGTTTATCACGTTAGTGATGTCAGTTCGGCAGTAATGTCGAACACAAAATTTATGTAAAAATAGAAAGAATGGGAATAAAAGTAGGGAAAAAAAAAAAAACTTTACAAAAAAAAATTTAAAAAACCCCCAAAACATTGCATAAATCAGTTCTGAATCTGAATTACTAAAATGGTGGGTAGCAAAATAAAACCAATTCAGAAACATGCTGTGTTGAAAAGTATTTTATTAAACTTGATGTTCTATGTGCAATAGATACTTGATCTCGACTTTTTCTTTTTTTTTAATCCCCTATGATACTATGATAAGAAATGCAGGACACAAATGTCTGAGGATCTGCAGCTCTCTGCAAGTTCAGGATTCACTTTGCTTGGAAGCAGTGCTAGCCAGGGGCCAGGAGATGCTCACATGCTTTTGGTGAAAAATGGGGAAACCTGCCACTACTTACAGTAGGGTCAGGATTTCATATTACACATTTAAATGCATTCATTTTCTGGTAGCCTAGGAAGTTGCACAAGGCTAAGATAGCAGCTTGTTAGTGTAGTTTGTGCCTGCTTTATCTAATTGAAGGATGTGTGCAGTGTTGTGGACTGTGGAATAGCAGGAGTGCAGCTGCAGGACTGGGGTGCAGGGGTAGAAACAACATTTCATTATAAAGGATACCTAATAAAAATGTGAAAATAAAACAGAAAAAGTGTGGGGGGAAAAAAAAGAGAAACAGACCATACTAGATAAGTGCACTGCATAAATCAAAAGGGTTTATGTCATAACACGAACATGTGCCATTCCTGCTCATATATTGAATTTCAGTAGTTGGTTGCATAAAGAAGTAAAGTGTAATGAAACTGGCAAGCAAAGTATTCCCTAGTCAGCCTTATCTTTGTTCCATTTGTCCTTCAGATACAGCTTTTCTTGCCTTTTTCAATAAAATCCATCCAGCTTTTTTTTTTTTTATTTTATTTTGCATCTCTCTGTAACTGAGCTGGGAAGACCAATGAGATTCGGTGCTTTTCTAGTTGGGTTCTTAGCAGCTGCTTTTTAAGAGATCAAAACTTCGAATGCTGCTACATGGTATTAAGGCTTAGCTATTGATGTGTCCCTATAGGGGTTATGTTTTTCTTGGGGGGGAGGGAGTGGGGAGCAGGGGAAGGGGTGACCCCTGCGAGCACGCTCGCCGGCAGTAAACACTGCTCTCCTTGTTTTCCAGGATCCTCTTTGCAAGCTCGGTGCTTAACCTGGCTGAACTCGCCGCCCTCCGCCCTGACCTTGGCAAATTGAAAAAGGTCCTCTACTTCCATGAGAACCAATTGGCATATCCTGTCCAGAAATGCCAGGAAACGGATTTTCAGTATGGATACAACCAGATTCTTTCATGGTAGGTGTGGCTCTCACTGCTCCTTGTTATTTAAGGTGTCCTTCTGTCTACAGAATTATAACCCTGAAGAGTCCTTCTCCATATACTTTTTTTGGTATTAATTATTTTTCTATTTTTATTTTGTATTGATTTTTTTTTGTGTATTAACTATTTTATATTAATGGTTTTCAAGACCATGTGGTGACAGGAAATAGGGGATGGACTTCAAACTGAAAGAGGGTAGGTTTAGATTGGATATTGGGAAGAAACTCTTCACTGTGAGATTGGTGAGGCCCTCGCACAGGGTGCCCAGAGAAGCTGTGGCTGCCCCTGGATCCCTGGAAGTGTCCAAGGACAAATTGGATGGGGCTTGGAGCAACCTGGGATAGTGGAAAATGTCCCATGGTAGGGGGTGGAATGGAATGAGCTTTTAGGTCCCTTCCAGTCCAGGCAATTCCGTGATGCTGTAAATTATTCCCTGTAACAAACTCAGGTACCAGCAGAGTTCTGAGGAGAGCTTGATAAAATCAGTGTGGCTGAACCACTTTGCTCTAAAAAATCATCTCAATTTCTTGTATCAAGTCCACCAATGCTGCCCTTGTGTACCCATTGGTGGAATTTCTGACTTGTGCCTTGGCTGAAAGTGATGCTTTGTTTGTTTCATGGATGCTTCACAAAGCTGCAGCTACTCAGCTCGTGCTTGGCCATAGCTTTTACTGCATCCAGCTGAAATTATGGAGAGGGTTTTAGGGAAATAAACAGAAATTAAAATGTACTGCAGCACTTTTCCTGTGAAGAGAGGGCAGTAAACATACCAGATAAATCCTTATATTTCTTTCATCTAGTATTCAGAAATTGTGCAGTGCTAAAATACCCAGACGTTTTAAAGGCTGCGGTCCTTTATTGTTGCTAAAAACAAATGTATTTCTCGAATCTGAGTTAATGAAAGAAGTTAATAACAGCACCACTGAAAAGCTTTGTGGTTAGGCACTGCACAGACCTAAGTGAAATGGCAAAACTCACTTGTTTTAAACTGAAATAAATTTATTTCCATGCTCTTTCTCACCTCTCTTTTGGTGGAAGAATTATTAAGAATGGGGCTTGAGCATTTTAAGGTGCAAGTAAAGCTTTTGCATCTTTATAATCTAAGGCAGTTATGTTGAAATTTCTCAATTAATGATCTGTGTTTGCTCTGGCCATTCTGCAGCTGCCTCTGCCACAGTGTTTGCAACATGTTTCACTTGCTGAGCTGCAAAGATGGGAAAGTGAAGTGAAAGATCTTTTGAAAACAGTAGCAGCCATTTTCAGATGTTCTGACAAAAAGAAGTGTTTTCTGGCACTGGGAAGGGAATATTTTTTTGTATATATATTTTGCTTTATTGTAGCAGTTACTTTTCATACATCTGTTGTAAACTGACAAACATTTATCCTCAAAATATGCATTTTAAGTATCTTCTCTTATTAGATAAATAAAGATGATTTTTACAGATAGTAGAATCATGGAATGGTTTGGGTTGGAAAGGACTCTCAAGCTCATCTTGTTCCAACCCCTGCCATAGGCAGGGACACCTTCCACTAGACCAGGTTTTTCCAAACCTATCCAACCTGGTTTTGGACACTTCCAGGGATGGGGCAATAGATGCTCAGCCTCCAGTATCTTCTTCACATAGTTATATAATATTCATCTCCCATTTCTGCTCTGCTGAAACCCCAGTTTAACAGAAAATGGAAGCCATGTCCTCTGGATTGTTCTTCACACTCCAGTGGTCATCTGCAAAGAGGTGCCATCTTCCCAGTATGTTAGAAATGGGGAAAATGTACTTTTTCACTTCTACACAGAGGTTTTGGAGACAATTAAAATTAGAGCACCTTGAACCTTCAGGTTGGTGCTTTGGATCATTAAAAAACCAGAGTTCTGGTTTTTGTACCTGATGTTTCTAAAGAGTTCATCTTTCTGATTTGCCCCTGATTTGCAGAGCCTGCAGGGAGGAGTTAGGGCAGATAAGGCTTCATGCATGAGAGAAGGTGAGATGTTGTTGTTGGAGCCTTTTCTGTGTGTCAGAGAGCAGCACAGGAACTTGTCAGGTTCCTGCCTCATGTCATCTGTAAATCAGTGCAGAAAAGATGACTTCTGTACAAAACTGAGGCTTCCAACGGGTTAAAAACCATAGGTGGGGGAGAGGGTAAGATGCCAGAAAGCATTTCAGCTCCTGCAGTCAGCTTGAAAAGGATTATTTCTCTCTAATGTTGGGGTTTCTTTGCTTTTCCTGCTGACTCCTGCTGCTTTGGTGAGCAGTGTCAGTTCTCTTTCTTGACCAGACAGCAGAAAGATGCAGAGAGGATGAATGACAGCCTCTCACCTCAAATATACTTTTCACCAGCCCTGTGACTTATGAACACATGTCCTCCATGTATCTTCTGACCTGTGGGTCTGTATTACAATATATAACATATTGAGAAAACCAACTGGCCATAAAGCATTTCTTACCTCAGTTAGTGCTGTGTGTGTTGGTGTGATTGTGGCAGCACTGCCAGAATAAACTTCCAGATACTTCAGGTTTTTTATAGCTGCTTATTTTCTCCAGACTGACTCTAAGTGGAGAAATAATACCTGCATTATCACTGAACTCCATCTTAAAATTATTACCTGCTCGGTTTTAAAACACAGCAGTAGAAATAAAACATTAAATTTATATGCCAATTTTTTCAAACTTTTTTTAGGGGGAGGGATATTGTGTGCTATGTATTTTATTTTTATATATCATGGATATACTCTTGATCAGGATTACATCTGCATAGGTATTCCATTTCTTTAGTGTCCTGCTGCCTGACACTCATGGTCAATTGAAGGTAGGTTAACCACAGGTAAGTTGTCCTTCAATAAAAAATATTTCTGAGGAATTTTCATTTTCTTCCAACTTTAATTTTACAAAAGTCAGATTACAGTGGGCCTTATCTGTTTATAATGCTTCTGAGAGATGATGATAGTAACACTATACTTACCATTTTATGAATAAAACTCCACAGCTAGAAGACGATGTGCTCCTTTAGATTAGTAGTAGTAATTTATTATTAGTTTAAAAAGGTTAAACATGTTTTCAAAGAGTGAATAGAGAGAAATTAAGACATTTTTGATTAAGGTACTTATGCTACTCCTAATTCACATGAAAAGGCTGATTTTAATTAGCATCTGCTTACACCTTTTGCTTGTTTATGAGAATATGTATCCTATTTCCTTTGCCTGCAGAATAATTCTGTTCCTTTTGTGGCAGCAATGTGTTCATTAATCTTCACCACTTTTTACAGTTTGGTTGCTGATGTTGTGGTGTTCAACTCTGCTTTTAACATGGAATCCTTTCTTAAATCCATTGGAAAATTTATGAAGCTCATTCCTGACCACAGACCTAAGGATTTGGAAAAAATAATCAGACCGAAGTGCCAAGTCCTTTATTTTCCAGTCAGGTTTCCTGATGTGAGCAGGTCAGTACATTTTCCACGTCATAAATTGCCTCCAGCCTGTCAAAACTCTGTATTTATGGTGACGTTCTAACTAATCAGCTAAAGCATCGTTAATGAATGAGTTTGATAATATGCAAAATCCCCTAATTGATAAATGTATTTCAATAATCAGAGGCTATTGAGGCAGCCGAGCCTGTCCTCAGTGCCTGTCGTGCAAACTTGCATCGTTCAGGATGAATGATTTCCCACTTGTTTGAGTGATTTCCCACTTGTTTGAGTGATTTCCCACTTGTTTCAGCCTTCCAGGAGTTGCCTGCTCCTCGGCTCTGTGCATATTTGTGCAGGGGAGGTCAAGGAGGAGACATAAATGCTGGGGAACAGTGCAAGTGATAAGCCTGCAGCCAAGGAGCTGTTTTATCCCCTGCTTCCTCCCCTACCTCTTTTTTTATGGCTTTCCAGGTAGGCAGAAGCATTCCTGTGGCAGGGAGCAGACTTGCAGATGTTGGCATTTGCTGCAGCAGGAGTTGCTCTTCGCTCCTCCTCGGTTACTCTGAAGGACGTTTTTTATTGCCCTCTTTTCAGAGCCTGTCTTGAAATTAGCAGTGGGTTATGTGGCTCAAAGGGAACATTCACAGGATCCTTTTCACTTTTGATTAAACCTGGCACAATTGTTTTTCCTGTTATAAGGGACTCTCCTCCCACCGAACAGGAACTTTGCTTCAGTGGGACCAGCACTAAATAGAGTGTGATTCTGCAATTTGATTATACTCTTAAACCCAACACCATGCTGGGTACATTTTTTTTGCTGAAATAAGGATGGGAAGCACTGCAGTGACTTTGCAAGAGCCCGCCTTTTGATCTGATAATAAGTTCTGGCCACACTTGAGATCTTTGTCCCTGACCAGCCTGTACTTAGAGTTGTTTCAAAGGCTAAATATACATGCCTGGTAGTTTGAGGTAGAGAAATTTATAGTGCAGGAGCTGAGGTCGTGCACTTGCTGATGTACTCAAACTGCAAGGTTTGAGTTTCAGTGTCTTGCAAAACTTTGTATTCTAAAATACCGACGCAAATCAGTTAGAAACCAACGTCTAAAGTTTAAAGTTTTAAACATCTGTTTTTGACAAGTGGGTTAAAATCCTGCAGTGTTTATTAGGGACTTGGCTGCCTGGATGGCAGCATAGTTCAGTACCTGTGTGTCTTTGAGGATCTACTATTCACTCCTAGAGTCCAGAGCTTTTGAGCACAGGGAATGCTGTGGGTGCTCAGCATATTTGACGTGGAGCCAGTTCCAGCGGCGCTCGGGGTTTTAGCATACCTTAGGAATCATGTGGCCCAGACCTAGTTTTGGAGATGAAGTTATGATAACCCTGTCTCGTATATTACATCAGCTCTTTTGGACTTGTCAGCCGTGGCAGATGGGGTCAGACAAGATCTGACAAATTAGGCTGAAGTCATCATACGCACAGTGCTCGTTTATCCAAAGCAGGAGGTGATTAGGTGGGTAAAATCATTAACCTGCTACCCAAACTGGTACAGTAGGAAGATCTCACATCTCAGAGTGCTCCTGCTCTCATATTAAATCCCATCTCACTAGGCAGGACACCTTTCCCATTTTTATTGTGGTCGCTGCACTTGAAATTATATCAGAAACCTCTTTTCAACCATGATGGGCAAAATTAATATGTTCATAAACAACTGTGTGACAGTAAAACATTCACAGCAGAGTGATTAGAAACAAAGATTAATGTCAGCTCTATTATATCTAATATATAGTTTATTCAACAGCTAATTCTAGATGTAAGATCTGAGGTGTTTAGATGAAGTCCAATATCAAGACAGGAAAAAATCTGAAGGGCTGCTTCTGCCTGACTTGAAGTTCTTTGGGTTTTGACCTTCAGCTGCAGCCAATATTTGCTATTTCTTTACATGTTTTACATAAAGTTGAATGCACCTGTGGCAATTCAAAGCTGTTTTTTTAATTTAGGTTGTATTAGTATAGTGCCTGAATGGAGATTGAGGAGAAAAAGGTTAAGAAAAATTGTGGCCAAGCTAAAATTTATAAAGCAAGCTCTTAGCCCAGAGTGTTTTTCAAGTTATTTTCAAATGGTAATTTGCTTTATCCAAACCAAACTCATACAGTGTAAGTAAGTGATTATTTGCATGACTGACAATCATTTCAGTGCCTGCAGTCTTTTTAAAATGCATAATTTTGCTGAGATGTTGGGAAAATATTTAAAAATTCTGAAGGCAAAATAACCAGGGTGGTTTGTTTATTTTTTTATTTTGACCTCTTTTATTTTGCGTGTGAATGTCTCAGGGTGTGTTTGTGTCTGAAACATAATCTACATTTGGATTGGGGAGAGAGAGGTGATCTAAGAAATCATCCTCATACGTGTGATGGGGAGCTTTTTAAGATTATTTTAGATTAATATTGCAGTTGTAGGGCAAAATAAAATATATCTGAGCCTTGATCAAAACCAGTGTAATGAAGGATCACGTCACAGGAGTTAATCCTGTAAAATATCTACCTTTTAATGTAATTACTGTAGGTGATGGACACAAACAGCACAAGCAGCATAGTAAATGATCACTTAAGAGGGGAGGTATAATGAGGAAGGACATCCTAGGAAACACTTGTGGATACTCTGAGAGGCACCACTAAAATTTTTAATGTGTATTTAAATATTTCAAATGCGCCTCTAACCGCTGCTTTTCTGCTTCTGAGGGGAAGTTGTTGATGCTTTTTTATAAAGAATCTCTTTTTTAATAAATATTTGTCATTAGGACCCATGTTGGTGTTCCCAGAGCAAACCCAGCAGACTGTGGTCCTTATCTGACAATGAGAAGAGATGAAAGGATTTGAGGATTTGACAAAATAAGATGTTTACTGACCTAATCCTCCTGTTTTCTGATTCTGACAATGACTGGCTTCCATATTATATCCTGCGGTGCCAAGGCTGCTCTGTATATACCCACCCCATGTGATTTCTGACTTAGAATTCTGCTCTTTGTACGTTCTGGTGAAGTATATGATGTGGGAATAAATATCAGAGTATTTCTAAGCTTTGAGACAGAAAACCCCTCTGAGTTCAGGCTGTCCCTTCACAGTGCATTGGTATTTCAAGGGATGGGGAGCAGTGGCTGATCTGCCATGGGTGCTGTGTATCAGACTCAGGGTTTATAGCACAGAGGTAAATATGTTGTAATTCACACTTACCTGGCCACTGACTTAATTTTAATATATTTTCTATTGTAACATAAATAAAATCCAATTTTTTTTTTTATTCACTGTATGATCAATAGAGTCTATTTTGATACAATGTTTTTTCCACTTTTGAAATGATGGTCAGGGAAGACATTCCCTTTTGACTACTGTTGTCTTTGGTACTTCTCTACATGCCAGCAGAACCCTCTGGAAAACTTCTACAAGGTCTTTGTTGGTATTTGGATATCCAATGGACCATTATCCTGGTCTAGGGGAAGGTATCTCTGCCTGTGGCAGAACTAGGTGATCTTTAAGCTCCCTTCCAGCCCAAACCATTTCATGATTCTATGATTTTTATATGAATTCTCTCCTCCCATCTGTGCCCACGTTGTCTGTGGCAGTTTGCAAAGCAGGGTCAGATTAGGTACTCCTTGGAATACATTCCAATGAAAATTTTAATTCAGATTTTGGTTACTACTACTATTCCTCTGATTGTAGTATATCTTTATTGTTATCACACTGTGGTAGGAAACGAAGATGTTTTTATAAGCAAGAATGAAGTAACATTCCTAAGAGCTCAAAATTCCCATTGGACTGAGGTGGAATAATATAAAAGAAACATGAGAGAATGAGGATTACAGCAGAAAATAAAAGCAGGTTTTGTTTTTGTTTTTCTAAGTGGAAATTGTTAGTGAGTATCTTGTACTATCTGCATTACACATTTTGAAGTAGAATTAAAGATTTTAGATTTGTTTCTTCATTTGCTTTTATAACTTAATACAGTTAACTGGACATTCTCAACCATTTGGGTTTATATTTTTTAGTTGTAGTGCGAGAGAATTTGCCAGTTTAGAGAGTATTTTAGGGCCAGTCAAGGGAGTTCCTGAGTAAAGCGGAAGGTTTTAAAAGACACTGACAGTATCTCTTGTGCTGAAATGTGTGGAGAAGCCTGTTTTGGGGAAGTAAAAAAAAAAAAAAAAAAATTAATTGCATCACTTGGATCAGGTTTGCAGGGCTGAACTTAACTGGAAAAATGCAGATGTCAATGAGCAAAGAGAGACTTGAATTCACAGGAGCCCAGAGTTATGGATGGGCACTGGGGACGTGTCTGCGTTGCAGGGAAAGATGCTCAGCAGTGGTACCCATGTGAGTTGTAGTGAGCTGTCTTGCATGTGGGAAGCCATAGATAGCTTAGAAGAGCAGTTTTTGGCTAATTAGCCTTCCAGTGAAATAGCATATATTAGCTTAGGTGGAGTGCTAATGACAGTGACTCTGGTACTGGGGGTACCTGCTGCCTTTGGTGGTGGCTTGGGCATCTCCATGGTGCACTGTGCCCTCTCCAGTGGCACAGCCTCGCTGCCACCACGGTTTATGGGTCATTAGCATAATTAGAAAGTGCCAATAGACTGCTCCTACCTTGGGGCTTGCTGCTGAAGAGCTGGGTGATGGAAATTGCTCCCCAGAATGTCTTTCCTCCTCACCTGCCGCAAGCGGGGTTTGAGGGTTGGTCTTGGCACATCGAGAGTTACACAGTGAGCACGAGGGATGCTCTCAGGATCTGGGACACAGCCCCTGTTGGGAGGAAAGTGCAACGTGGGCTCAAAAGGGACATAAAATGGAGTCTTTCCATTGTGGAGCTGTTGGCAGTGGGGTGGTTCCCCCTGCCCCTCTTGGGTTAGTGTAACTCAGGAAGCTGCACCTGCAGTGAGGGCTTACGTGGTTCAGTGAAGGACACCTTCATTTTCAGTGGTGATTTCTCACATGATGCTTCCTCCACACACTCCTCCTAGGCTGTCCTGGGTGATGCAGGAGTTTCCATTCTCCCTCTGGATCATGGAAGAGCTGTTACTTGTCTTGTCTTCCCAGCAGAACATGCCAGTTTTATCCCCAAAATATTTATCCCCAGACCACTCCAGCAGCATCAGAACAGGAAAGCTCTCCTAGAGAAGGGCCTGGCTGAAGAGTCTGCTGGGATATATTCATTCTGCAAAACTTGCTAAAAAGTAATTTCTTTTTATCTATTCAGGGACAGAAATAGTTTTACTGACTCTCCTTTATCTGCGTATAGGTATTCCTCTAAATGCTATCATAATAACCATTTAGGCTCACAATAGCTCACAAGGATACTTAAGCAGAATTCTCTGTGCAACCCACTTTTTTATTATGTTGGGTACTGCTCATGTTGCATACAACACATTCCCATAAAACTTGCGTTTTGTATTTACAGAGAAATTTCTCTGGAGAGTTAAGGTCTTGTAAAACATTCTTGTTCTACAGCGTGAACGAATTATCGTACTCTGGGGAATTAAAAGTGAAGTGTACTGAAGAAAAGAATTTTTTCATTAAAACGCAGTTTATATTGATAAAACAGATTACTAGCATTTGATGAAATGTGAAACTTGGATCTACCCATATCGCTAAATCACCAGTAGGTTTATTTTGGCAAGAAGAATAGTATGTAATGTATATCAGGACCAATCGTTATACAGTACCTGTTAGTTTTGTATTAGATTAAATTGTCTTTCACTAAAGTACTTGGAAAAAACCCTACTATATCTGTATCTTGAAGTAGCAGAATGTGGTAACCAAGAATATTAGAAAATAAAAGCTGTCGTGTTATCAGTTTTGGCACAGTCATTTATCAATCAGTATTTTAAACATTGACAAGTGGTAATTTAATAGGGAATGACCCTGTTGGCAGGAAGTTCTAATGACAGATGATGCAAACTCATTTATCACTATGGGGCTGTGCTGGCTTCTTACCTTTCTCAGTATCACAGCTCATATTTTCCAAGTCTGGGATGTGAGAAGCCACAAAGGGCAAAACCTGTGGCACTGAGCCTATAACCACTCCCATCTAATATGATTAACCCCTTAGCTGCAAATTTCTCTGCAGCAGAGCTGGTAAGAGCTACAAGTTCTCATACTGATTTAAATACCATTTGCTTTTTAAGGGGGATTTTCCATAATACTTTCCCATGGACAGTTTTTCAGAAATATTCAAGTTGTGTCGCTTTGAATACACAGTTGAGACGTGCTGGTGCTTGGCTTTCAGAAAACAAACCACATCCTAATAATTAATAGCACATTTCATTAGCAGGCATTAAAAATATTGCATGCAGTGCCCTATACAATGGGCAGCTATTATTATTATTATTATCATTACTACTCAAGGAGGAAATTGATGCATTCAGAGGTTTAATTGATTCGTGCATATTCATGTGGCAAGTCAGTGGTAGAGTCACGACTGGACTGGATTATTATGCACTTCCATGCATAATAATTTCTCTGCAACTTGGGAAGAGAATAGCCTACCTTGCTGTAATAAATGTGGGCATTCGGAGTTGAAGGATGTCATGGGAGAAGGGATGAAAATGACACCTTGATCAGCAACTGGTATAGATGGTGCTCCTCAGTCTTCTGGAATTCCATCTGGAATACGTTCCTGCAACTATACTTACTGTGAATTAAAAGAATTGTTTTTTTTTTTATTTTAGTTTCCACACTAGTAAAAGTTTTGATCAATTTAATAGGAATTTCTGTTATTTTTTTAAAGCATCATAAATGCAAGTCCTTGTTGAGTCCTTCACCTTCCTACCTCAGTTCTCTTTCTATTTTCTTTTCCTTTCTCAACAGTCTTTCTCCTGAGTGCTGGGGTCGAGATAAATATCATTCCTGTTAAGGGTGGTTGAGACACAGAATACCTTCAGAGTTTGCCTCAAATTGTTGTCGTAAGAACCAGTGAAATTTAAATTTAAATTGGTTAAAATTGTCACAGCAGACTTAAAATAAAGCTGTGGGTTTGTTTGTTTGGCTTTTTTTTTCTTTTATGCAAAGTGGAAAAAAGCTGTTGCTTAATGGTAGGATCCTGCAAATTACTAAATACCCTCATTTTACCTGCAGTCAGGTAAAAGCCTGAGGGCTTTTGGTGGGAATACAGTGTTGACAGGGGTAGAAAAAGGTGGCAAGACTAACTCTGGGTATTGAGTGGTCTGGCTGTGTCCAGGTCCCTTTCAATCTATGGGAACTTAAATCATTTGCATGTGTAAAAGATGGTTTTTATACGTAAGGCTGTCCCTGCTGGATTTTGCATTTCAAAATACTGCCCTTCAACGTTTGAACAATTTCATATTTTTTTATTATGAAATTCATGAATATTGCATGGAAGTGAAGGTGGATTTTTTTTTTTTCCTTTAAAGGGATTTCATGCTTACAGGATTGTAACAGAGAGGGAGGCAGTCATGTTGGGCATCTTATTTCTTATTTCTTAGTTGCTACATGAGGCAATGACAGAACCTTATTGTTTAAATATTCTAGGTACTTACAATATAGTATAAAAAAACCAAAACAGGTAATGTGCTAAAATTAGCAGAAAATATAAAGAATAGGAAGAGAAATCTGAGTTTTTAGGGATTCTTCACTAAGAATACAAAATGTCAGAAATTAGTTTTGAAAGGATGAAAGAACCTCTGTTCCCAGTTGTAGGGGAATGGCAGTGCCTTTAGAAAAGGCCACATTTCATCTTGAATGCAATATTAGTTTGGGGAGAAAAAAGCTAAACCAACCAAACCCCAAACAAGCAGCACCTCTTAGAAGAGTGGCGGAATGGATTGCCTTGCAAATTGTTATTAAATGTGAGACTGAAACTTTATGTGTGTTGGATCTGCTTCAAGCACTGTTGTGTGCAAGATTGCAGACAACCCATTCCGGTTACAGTCAGAGTACTGTCAGATGGAAGTGTCAGTGGGGAAGATATGAAGATGTTCTATAGGAGTTTTAGAGAATAGAGAATGAGGGAGCAAAATTGCATGATGGAATACATAAAATCACATATTGAAGAGGAAACTTGAAGCGTAGCTCTCCAGTCCTATGGAGATGACCTTTATGTAATGTGTAAGAACAACTTAATGCAGATGTTTTATTTATACATAACCAAATGGGATGAAGTTAAATGATTTTTAATTTTGCCAAATCCCAGATAATTTCTTTGTTGTGCAAAGAGTGTTTTAATCTCGTTAGGTGGGGTTTTTTGGTGTGGTTTTTGTTTTGTTTTTGCTTTTGCATTTGCAAATACTTAATATTTTATATTTTGGACATTCCCCCTGCTCAGTTGTGACTCCCAGATGAAATAATCCTCCTCTTCTTCCCTTTAAATAATTCAGATAGCATACATTTAAAAATATGAAAATCCCAACGTAAATGTGCCAGAAGTGCTTTTAAGGTAGGAGGTTGTTCTGCTTTACTGTGAGAAAGATGCATCTCTAAATGGTAATGAGGCTTCATCAGTTATGGGCTTACAAACACCAAGTCATAGGGATGCTTTGTGCAAGAACTGTGGGAGATCCAAGTCCAGGACTGTTTTCCCAGCCTCTTACCTTAGAATGGTTTGGCTTGGAAGGAGCCTTAAAGATCATCTTGTTCTGCCCCTGCCTTGGGCAGGGATACTTTCTACTATCCCAGGTTGCTCCAAGCCCCATCCAACCTGGCCTTGGACAAAAAGCTTTTGGGATTAGATTACCTTTTATAGTAGTGGGACATTTTTTGTTGAGAAATACTTATCTGCTGCAGAGTAGTTTTGGATATTACAAACAAGATACCATTATGTTCAGTCTGTTTTTCAAACAATGTTACAGGCAGTAATAACAGCCAGGAGGAAAGAATTATATATTAAGTTAAATCATCCAGTCTGTGGTAAATTTTAGAGTGGATTCCTTTAAAAATGGTGCCATTTTCCTTTAAGATGACTCCTAAGTAGTGCTCAGGTCAGGCTTGCAGAAAGCTGGACTTTGTCCATCTGTGAACTGCTGTATGTATTTCTTGCCCCCACACAACCCTGGGACTCATCATCAGACCCCATCCTGTCTATTTTCATTGGTGCCCAACCAGCCACGGGAGTGATGATTCCATGGAATCATGGACAGGCTTGGGCTGGAAGAGACTTTGGATCACCTTCTAGTGGTGTGTGATGTCTCACCACCAGAACCTTTATCTTTCCACTTGTGCCTCCTTATCAGCTCTTTTTGTTTGGAAGCCACAGGTCTCTTCCTGCTGGTTTTGCAGCAGTTGAAGAGCCTCAGATTTAATTTCTCCAGGATGGATTTGGTTTTGGGTATGTTCCCCTCTCCGTGGCAGAATACTCATCACAAATGCTCTGCTACAGGATTACATCTTCAGTTCTATGACTTTGTCACTAAAAAAAACCCTTAAGCTATTCACAGCCATGTTCTCCTTTGAAGCATTTTCCATCTGCAGCTGGTGGTTCTCACAGGTTTAAACAGAGGAACAGGCAGGTCTTCCTTCCATTGGTCACTTTGAGGTGCTAAAAGGTGAGCCAGTTTATGTGGCTGTGCAGGTATTGCCACAAATGTGCTGACATTTAGTGTAGCTAAACAGCTACACTGTACCAAATATATATGTTTTTATTTTAATTTTTAACAAGTGTATTTGAATCTCATACACCATAGAAAAAATATTTTTAATGTACAAATTGATATGTCTGTGTAAAGCACTGAAAAAAAATGTTGTGTTGTTCTGGTCACCCGTGTTCAGGAAAGATTAATTTAAACTGTGAAACAGGTGTAGAGAATTGCTGCTAGGATGATTAGGAGAATCTGTATTATGAGAGCAGATTAAAAGAGTATGGTTCACTTGTCCTAGCAAAATAAAGGTTGAGAAGGGGATATATGTTAATCTTTATAAATACAGTCAGAGGATAAATGCCATGAAAGAGGAGGAATTATTTAAGTTTCAGGATAATCCTTACAACATCCACTAGGTATAAATTGGTCATTATTAAATGACTGAGACTGGAAGTGAAAAAATGGGTGTGGAGAGTGGTTCCTTGATTTAATTTTTATTTTCCAGAGACACATTTAGTTGTGAAATGACTGTTGAAATACTATTGAAATGCAAGTTTGATAAATTCATAGAATGGTTGGTAAAACAATATAGGAGTAGTGCCAGGCAGCTGCTGAGGCGTGCTGTGCTGATATCCCCAAAATGAAGGTGAAAAAAGATGGATGATGAGCTGGTCACTTGGTGACTTCAGTCTTGAGACCTGAACTGGCCCATGAAGATCCTGAGTTTCCAGCTCAGGATCTGTTCTGTGTTCTGCACAGTGTTTATCTTGTGGATCATTAATCACATGTTTCATAAATGAGCAGTGTCCTGCAAGGTACTTCCAGCTCTTCTGTCCATCCTCTGACTGTGTTTGGGATGGGCTGAATTTTTATTAGTTGGATTCATAATGACTATTTGTGGGAAGGGAAAAAAAGTGAGGGGAATGTTTTTGTCTGACTGTACTGGGTTCATCTGGACGTTTTAGTGCTTTTGAAGAAAACCACATCATGGCCAGTGCTTTTTGTCCCTCCTCTTCTTTGCTGTTGCAACAAGGGGATTTTTGAGACATCACTCGTAGAATCATAATATCCTGGAATGGTTTGGGTTGAAAGGGGCCTTAAAGACCATCTGGTTCCAACCCCCCTGGCATAGGCAGGAACATCTTTCACTGGACCAGGTTGCTCCAAGCCCCATCCAGCCTGGTCTGGAGCTCTTCATGGGATGGGATGTCAACAAGTTCATGAATATTGTTGTTTTTTGGAAGCCTGGGCACCCCTCATTAGACAAGTAGAAGTGGTGCCAAAAGGGTTGACAACCCCAGGGATTTGGGAAAGCATTAGGTGAGATGGACCTCAGTAAAAACCATCTTCATGCAAAATGTTTGAGTCTTGTGGCTCTCTAAGCATCCTTCTCTGTTTTGCCTCAGTTTACTTTTGCTTACTGAAGCATTTGGATAAAATTACTCTGTTGAGCTCATTGGAGTCAGGATGAATTTATTTTAACTTTCTTATTTTGATGAGTCTGTAGGGTTCTTTCATCCTTGTGTAGAGCAATTTTAATACTAAAACTGCCTCAATCTGTGCTAGAAGCAAATGGAGGACAGAAAGAAGAGCTTTTTATGCAGTAATTCCTTTCAGTGACTGAAATTTTATCTGTCCTTCCTCAAACTTCATCACACGTCTCTTGGATTCGGAGTTCACTTGTGTTATCTGCCATCTGAGTTTGAATTACCCATCTTGAATGATGTGACTATATATGGAAAAGAGAGGATTTGACCCTTTTTGCATGCCTAAATTGTTGTCTTTTTGTTGCCAATAAATGGAGGGATCAGCTGACGGGGTTGATGGTAAATGAGTCGCGATGAAAAATTATAAAAAATATTTAGAAATATTAAAAGGTAAAAAAAAAATAAATCTTTTTTTTTTTTTTTTCTCTAGTGAGATCTGGTGTGAAATCCATAAAGTTGCCTGATATCAGGACATATTTATGATAGTAAACCAGTGTGTCTCTGGTTTTGGAAGCAGCTGAGCTCTTTTCAGTGGTGCCCAGTGCTGGACTTGTCAGCACATCTATACGTTGGCGACTTATTATTTATTCCACGAGCATCACTTCATTTGGGCTGGCAGTAAGTCCTGTTCAGTCATTGTGCTGCAGAGGAATGTTTAAAGCTGCGATGTGCATTGGAGTCTGTTTGTTTGCAGCAGCTGATTTGCCTAAGCTTTGATGCGCAGTCACTTTCTGACATTTGTGTATTTCAGCAGTGAACAATGTAAACTCATTTTCTGAGCACTTTGATTACTTGCACATAGCAGTGCCCATGGCATGTGACAGAGAAGAGCACTCTATCCACTAATCAGATAGATATGCTTCAAGCGTATTTACACAAAATAATGAAAACAGCTGTTAGATACCTTTAAACTTGAGTGTGTTTTGTTATTAATCTACTAGCCCGTACACATGACACTATAATTCTTCGCTCACTCAAGTTGCCTTTAATGACACAGTAATAAAACGGAGAGGGATGAAAGTAATGGAATTGTAGAATGTAATGCCTCAATTGTTCTACAGTGTCTTCCTTTTTGCCAAAATAAACCACAATTAGGTCCATATGGTGTTTTGAAGTTTTCAAGCAATGACCCTAATAAAAAGTAATGAATTTCTGACAAAAGAAAGCATGGTGCTCTTTTAAGCAGATATCTTTGCTATTGATCTAGTTATGATTGCAGACTGATATGCTAATAGAAGAAGAAAGGTTCAACGTGCCTGGTACAAGCACTTTCATTTGTGGTTTATTTTATTCCTATGAAATTCAGATTGAAAAGGTAGAAACATGTTGTAATCCATCAGTTATGACTCCCTTTTAAAAGACCTACTATAAAGAAAACAAATGGATTTTCCTTGAGGAAAAAATGGAGAGCATTTATTAACTTGGAATTCCTAAAGTGAATGCTAACTAGGAGGATGCCTCACGATGATGAAGATGCTTTGTTTGGATATGTGAAATTTGACTTGAGCACTTCAGTGTCTTCAGAGGTCCAAACTCTGGTTTACTTTTCTCTCTTTTAAGCTTTTTTGATTTGGAATGATATTCCTGTTCATGTAGAAAATCAGAGTATCCACAGAGCAATTGCTGGGTAAGTGGAGATACTCAAACACAATGACTCGGGAGGATGTGCAGCTCATCCTCCTGAATAGCTGTGGGCAACCAATAAACAAGTTTGGTGTGTCAGCATTATTCCAGTGCAGTAATAGGGATGCCTGAAGTTGGGGTAATGTAGTTGTAATAAAGAGAGAAGGAAGAGAGGAGGAGAGGAGAAGGAGAAAATAAGTGGCTGATTTGATGGACCTTCTCTGCTAGAGGTTGTTGAATGAGTGTTGGGCCCAGATACACACGGGCCTGAATTCCTCAGTTGAAAAGCATCTGCTGGATAATGTGTGTTATTGGTATTATTTCACTCCAAGAGGAGTAACTGAGCCCTGTAGTCGTGCAATGTGAAACTCTTCAGAGCATCCTGTCAAGTTAATCTGCCTTGTCTGACATTAGTCACCGCTAGAAACTGTCTTGGAGTGGCTCCTCCATGGTAAATTAGGAGTGCAGGTATTTAATGGCCTGAATTCTCCCTTGCATGTTCTCTTTCTATTGAGCTGCCTCTCAGATTTCCACTCCAGTCCCACCTGAAGCTTTAGAAAATAATTGAATTTTGGCCTCAACAACCTTTGCCATTTTTTATTCATGTTTTGCCACCTTCTACATTGGTAATTTCTCCTTCTCTTTATGTATCACGTAGGTGTGGGTGGTTGCTTTGTTAATTTAATAGGAGTGAGTCTTGTTCAGGGGTAGAACTTCGTTCTCCTCAAGGTATCTTATTTTTATAAGCAGGGTGAGTTCATAAAATCACAGAATGGTTTGGGTTGAAAGGCACTTAAAAGTTCATCAAATTTCATCCCCCTGCCATGGGCAGGGATACCTGCCATTGGACCAGCTTGCTCAATTGCTGTTTGTTCCACCACTTTTCTTTCTGAAAATACTCTGGTTTAATTTCTTACATATTTATGCTGATTTCCTTGACATGGGAATGGATATTTGCTTTATTGCAATTATGTTTAATAGTATTTGACTGGTGCTTAGGAACTGGGACTTGCCTTCTGGAGGAGGATGTGTACTACAGGAGAAATAATTTCACTTTAGATTGTAAAATCTGGATTATTTATGTTAGTTTGAAATCTAGTAGTAGAAACCTAGTAATAGAACAAGAAATGTTAAAATCCTCGCCTGCCTTCCTGTAATCAAAATATTTTTGAATTGTGTTTTTTGTTGCCTCAATTTTTTATATTAAAAGCTTTAAGAAATAGTCTTATGCTGTGAAATAGATTCAAATTTTAAACTGGCTTTAAGTTGTATTAAAAAATCCATCGAGTTTGGTTAGCCTGGGAAGGGTTTAAAATGTGCCAGTTTCCATAGCCAGCTGTAGACAAGAAATGTTTGATTTCTCACCCCTACTCAGCAGGTGAAGCTGGATAGAAGCAATTAAACTGCCCCTCTATATCATAAATAATAACAAACATGTTGAAATATTCTTAATATTGGAAAAAGCTGAGAAAAGGGTGTGAACCTTCAAATTCTTAACTAAGTCTTTTATTCATTAAAATATAAGGACCTACTTCTGCAAGGTTGTCCTCCCATGAGAAATCTGAATACCATCAGGTGACTTCAGAATTTCTGGCTTATTTTTTATTCAACTCAGTTGAAGTTATGTGAGATTCTGAGGTATTTTAAAGGTCTTGGAATACCAGCAAAAGCTTTTATGAACTTTTGAAATTTGACATTTTTACTGCCTGTGGTATCCCAAGTTTTGTCCATTAGTCTGGTAGAGCAATCTCTCTGACCCTGCTGATTGTGTTTTATTTACTGGGTGAAAGTGCCCAAAATATTTTCAGTCCTGTATTATTTGTGCTTTCGCTTGATTTATGATAATACCAGGTACATCCTGGTGCTTTCCAACGTGTAAAAGTAATGTAGCCAGTATTTTAGAATCATGTATTAGCAAAAAGATAATAAACCATGGTTTCTGATGTTTAATATAAGCGTGCTTGAGCACACAGGGAGAGTTCTGTGGGTGACTGACTGCAGTCATGCAGATTTTCTCAGTCTGCCTGTTTGCAACACCAGCTCCTTAATGGACAGTCATTATTATTGCAGAAATCTGAGAAGTAGGCCAAAATATTGTATTATAGATCTCATGTAAAATTGTCAATCCTTCATGAAAATCCCACGTTTCCTACTTTTTGACCTGCTTATGTATAATTTTTTTTTTTTTAAGAGGTGTACCATGACTTTTATTTATGTTTTTTGATACGTTCAAGCTCCTGTAAGAACAATGTCCATTATTGTGTGAAGATCAGGGATGATGATTTGTAGCAATAGATTGAGGGGGACAAGTTTAAGGAAACATTTCTTGTACTGTGTTTTTGGAAACACAAGCTGGTTGTAGAGGTTACGTTCAGGGACTAGTACGGCAGCATTTGGGTAAATTGGGATATAAACAAACATCTGTTGCAGGAATGTAGAAATGACATCATAAAGAATGTATGCAAAAACTTAATTGAAAAAGAATGATGCAGAATTGCAGCATGACTCTAAGTCTGAATTGATTTTTTCCTTCAGAGTGAAAGTGGGATTTCTGTGCAACATTCCAATACTATAAAGTATTTAAAATGTAATGTCCTATTAATGTCCCTAAAATGTAGACTCTGGGTCACCCAATAAGAATAGTAGTTACAGTAATACAGTATATGTAATATGCAATTATCTTGACAATAGTTTTATTTTTTCAACAATTTTGTCATAAAAGAGCAGTAAGATACAATGAATTTGATTCATTTTGTGTGTGTGAATCATTTAATAGGCCATTACATCTACTATATTAGACTCCATTCTCCTTTCAGAGCTTTTCATTATAAGGCTGTCTTTAATGGAAAGAAGTTTAACCTTCCCTCCCAGATAGATTGAACCCCATAACAGTGTAAACATTCTCATTATAAAATAAAATCCCCTTCCCCAAGGGCAGCACTATAATTATGTTGCAGAGTGTTGTACAAATGTTTCTCTTAAAAAATGTTGTCTCATTCTTGTCCTGAAGTTTTTGTCATTTTCATTTGTGAAGGGAATCAATAATGCTTTAAAATTGTAATTTAATAAAATAAATATGATCTGATTATTTTTTAATTTTTTGAAGTTATTTTAATCAAGTTTGAGAAGAAGTCATCAGTAAAATTGCTGTTGATTTATAAATAGGATAATTAGAGGCTTTCCTCCTAAGTACTGTTCACTGGCATTGTGGCTGTTTTTATTGCCTAGTCAAACCTCTTCATTCAATTTTAAAATTGCCTTTTGAATGAACTGTGCTATGAGCTTGCCAAATAGTGTCACCATTAATACCTTACCTCCTCTATTTCATTGTCCAGTCTGTAAATGCACAATAAATTGTTTGATAAGGAGGTCAATGAGGTTGTAGTAGTTTTTAAGTGAATTACGGCCGAACGTTTCAGATTATGTCACACTCTTATTGTAGCGCTGGGCGTAAAAGGTGGTGATACACTGTGTGGGAGATCATTTGGTGGTGTTGCTCCAGGACTAGACACAAATCAAGAAGAGCAGGTTCTCTACTGCTCTCTATGTAGAGAATAGATTTTAAAAATGCACCTTATTAATCCAATTTACAATTCTCTAGCGTGTCCCTTAGTCCAATTAAGAAAGCTCTCAGTGGCAGGTGCACAAGACAAGGATGGGTTAGGACAAAGATGTTTGCAGGCAAGAGACTGTTTCACTGCTTTGGTTGTTAGAAAGCTGCTGGAGCATTCCTGGGAGGTCCTAAAGCATGTCTAACCAGCATTCTGGATGTTTATATCTCATATCTCATCAGGAATTTGGTGGGAATTGGGTTTTCTTGGATGCATGAGGAGTGGCTGAGGGAGCTGCTGGAGGAAAGGAGGCTCAGGGGAGATTTTATCACTCTCTACAACTCCTGACAGGAGGGTGAAGCCAGGTGTGTGTCGGGCTCTTCCCTCAGGTGATAAGTGACGGGATGAGAGGGAGCAGAATCAAGGAAGGATTTAGGTTTGATATTAGGGAAAATTTCTTCACCAGAAGGGCTGTCCAGCCCTGGCAGAGACTGACCAGGGTAGTGGTGGAGTCCTCATCCCTGGAGGGATTTAAAAGCCCTGTGGGGACACGGGTGGCTTTGGCATTGCTGGGGGAATGATCGGACTCGATGATCGTGGCGGGCTTTTCCAACCTAAGTGACTCAGTGATTCCATGGTTCCGTAACTGATTCTGGAGAGCCATGCCAGGTCGGTGTCACCATTCCAGCAGCTCCCTGCACTGGTGCATCACCCTCACCCAGCCCTGCTGTGCCTGGGGAGCTGCTCCGTGCCCGGGCTGGGGCTCCCACCCAGGCACGTCCCTCCCGCGGCGCGCGAGCGGTTCTGAAATAGAAACGTAAAAGGCGAAAGTAAGAAACTTTGTGCTTGTTGAGTCTAAAAGAAAGTCTGTTTGTGTGTGTCTCTCCCTTTGTAACAGAAGGAATGTTTCTTATGTTTCTGTCTTCAGACAGTTGGCACACATTTCATCTCAGCAGCTGCTTTCTCTTAAAGTGCAGTAGAGTGTAGGACTGTAGTGACACTAGCATTAATACTTCACATTCTGCTATCATATGCTGTCACTGTGAAATATGGATCTAGGTTACATGTGTTTGCAGACTTTGTACTGCTGAATTATGAAAGCTGACTCCGTTGGAGGATTGTGTTGTATTCAGAGACTGTGAACTGAACAATAAATGAATGCAGGCAGAGACTTGCAGTCATAAGCAGTATCCTCCTTTTTGGCCTAATTGAGACAATAGCTTTAAAATGCAGAATTGCCAAATGAAACTTCGCTGTTGACTTAGGTAAATATATTTAGCAGGCATTTAAATATGTCTCTTGTGGGCACCTTTTTGTTGTTATCCTCAACCTTGTTTAAATATTATTTTTAAATCCTGGTCTTCTGAATGGGATGAATTACTGCAGATGAATAAAGTGGATTGCAAAAAGTACTACTGCTGCCTGCCAGAAGAAATGATTGGGAACAATTAGTTATTTTAGTTATCAAGACTTAGTGTGTACCCATAAATATAACTCTGCAATTCTTTTTATATGTCTGGATTGCTATATGAGGGGTGAGGAGCTACACTTTATGTATTTCTAAATGTATAAAGCTAATACAGATGAAAATATTAGTTAAAATGTCAGGAATCATTGCACATGGGAACATGGGGGAACCCCTCCTGACCCTGCTGAAGTCACCTGAGGCTGGGCAGTATCTAAAGGTTAAGCAAAGCTGCTGGAAAGGAGAATATTGGAAATATTTTTAAATGAAAGTTCAGCATAAGGAGATACCTGGGAATCTGCAGGCAATTCTTAATACAGGCTCATGTACACAGTTGTTGTGCTGGAAATGTTAATCAGAGTAGTGGTTAAACTCAGATTTCTTTGATGCCTGAAGATCTGCCAGTAAATGATTTTATTTCTTAAAATCAGGTATCCATAATTTCAGTGATAGTGTCACTATACACTGACAATTAAAATTGAAGTTGATTTTCCATGATTCATGACTGATGGTCAGGAATCAAACCCAGGTGCAGAAATCTGGCATTCAGTGTAACAACCTCCATTTATTTTCAGTTTTTACATTTGAGTATCAGTGTGTACAAAAGGATGGAGTGAACAAACAATATAGATAGACAGATATAGGTAGCAGTAGAGTATGTGGCTGATAAATGACCTTTGAACCTCCTCTTGAGGAGCTTCCAGTGTACCATGATCAGCACTTTTACCATGAATGGTGTAATGCTCAAAATAACGTTAGAATGGCTTTGGAGAGTGTGGGAAAAAAAATGTTTGATCTTACTGAACTTGCCTGTGTGTTTTAGTGTTCTGCATGTGTGGGGTTTGTATCATCTACCCACGGAATGTTTTGTGAAGTGGTTGCTGTCACAGCTCTTCCCGTGTTAGTTTTGACGGTTCTTTTGTATCTGATTCTTAAGTGGGAAGGTGGGGTTGTATCCTCTCTCAACAATGCTGTTCCTGTGCTTCCCAAAACAACCTTTCTGTTGTCACCTCATCCCCTGACTTCTTTTAAATTGCACCCAGGTTCGTGTTAAGTTTAAATGTGCTCGTCCAGGATTTCCCAAGACTGGAAACCACACTCTTCTGATTCTGTGCTCTAACAGGGCATTGTTCAGCTGGCTGCAAAGAGGTGAAACACGTAAACAATTTTAACAACAGAATTTAACCTATTAATGAAACAGGCTGGAGGTGATGTCTCCCTGCTCTCTCAGAGCCCCAGCTGTGTGCATAATAAATCATGAAGGTTTTTAGGTGCTCACTCATTTTTGGGGCAGCAGGCAGCTGTATCATCATTCTTCTCTTCTTTGCCTGTCTTCTCACAGCCATCGAGGGTTTTTTATTCTGCAGGAACTTGGCTGCGCTGAGGTTTATTTTTTAATATAGGAGAAATAAAATGCTAATAAATTTCAAATTTTCACTCATGTACATCTATTTGCCTGTCAATGTGAAGATCATTTTCTTAACCTGACAGATCTGTGGCTTTTTCTCGTTCAAAAGAATGAGGATAATATGTTGATGTTCTCATAAACAAGACCATTTTGTAGTTCATTGCTTTTATTCATCTTTCTAAAATATTCTTGTATTTGTCAAAATATTTCTGTGGCATGTGACAGAAGAAACATCAGTAGAAACAGGATGAACAGAATAATTTTTCTGAAGTTTTTGGTGTCTATTTGTAGAATATTGAGTAAATCTACGATTAAATGTATAGGAAACTCCCCTGGGGTGGATTATTGCACTGGTTAGAAGGCAGAGTTGATGTACTCCACCTCTAATTGGCATGGTCTCATAGTTAAATTGCACAGCTTTTACAATAATAGTCATGGCAGCTTTTACCAGCCAAATAAAATTGTCACTTTCCTGTGGGATGATGGTGCAACAATTACGCCTCAGTTATGCCTATGAGGGGCCTAGGCCTTAAGATGAAGGAGGCAGATTTAGATTAGATCTTAGGAAGGAGTTCTAAGGGTGGAACGAGATGAGCTTTAATGTTCCTTCCTACCCAGACCATTTGATGATTCTAAGTTACATTATTTATCAGGATTTTTAAGCAGGGAGCAGTTCCTTTAGTTTAATGCACCTAAACTGTGTAATGCTGCTCATTTTACAGTATTAATTGGAGAAACCATAAAAGCACTGTGACATCTCTGGCATCTAGATCCTGGTCAGCAGTTCCTCTACCCAAGTTTGTGTTGTCACCTCTCTTTAGTCACCACCTTTACCACAGGGCAGCAGTGAGGGTGGAGAGATGCTGCAGGTCATACAGGGTTCTCCTGGCTGAGGGAGGGGATAAATGAGGAATTGAGTGAAATTGAAGGCTCTGGGACTGTGGATGTCGATGGGGACGTGTCCTCAGAGCTGCCTACATACTCCTACTATTAATGGTAGCATGTGCTACAAATGCAGCATGAGGCAGCAATATAAAGCTGAGATGTAGGAAGTAAGGACTTGCCTTGTGATGGAAACCAATAGAGCTGTTTGAATGTGCCTGTGGAAAGAGGTGGTTGTGGGTTTTTCTACCTTTGAGATATTCTGGCACATTTACGCTGCTGCTGTCTGCTTCCTAAAGTTCCTGACCCCGCCCAGGGTGCTGGACATGCCATGTCTGACTGGGAGGTGCTGTATCTTCATAAATGTAAAGATCCTCAGTACCTTTAATCATCAGAAATACCCTCAGAGCTAATCTAGCATGCAGTATTTCAGAGATTACTGTGTAATGCCACAGAGAGGTGATGAGCCAAGTTCTCAAGCCCCAGAGGACCGAACTATGAAACCACACATCTAAATAGATTACAAGTATTTGTCATCAGCTGGTTTCCTACAAAGGATTGAGCAGAAGTCCTTTACACGTGTGTGCTCATGCATGCCCGTGTGTGCACACACTTTGAGCTTGTAGGAGCCCAGCCTACTCAGCTGTTTTATTTTCTAATCATCAAGATTTTCACATTTCAGATGGGACCTATTTCTAGGGCAGTCTAAGCCAAAGACTGAATTTTTGAGACAGTCTTAGAGTTTATTTTTTTCCTTTCTTCCCCCATTAGGGGCTCACAGTCATGGGAGAAACTCCTCAAATGCAGACTATTGGGATAGTTCAAAAGAATTGAGCCATAGTGTCTGGGACAGTACAAAAGTCGATTATTTAGGCAGGTATCAGCAAAGTGGTTAAAAAGAAAGGAATCCCTCTGTTGTTCCCTTAATTCCTCTGTTAAATCAATTCACAAGGCAGCAACACCTGTATTTTGTGCCTTCCATAGGAATCCTAAATTTCTGTTAAAATCCCAACCACACAGAGACATTTTTCAAGCCATCTTGGAGCTCCTGCACCAGGATTCTGCTCAAGTCAGTCTCAGAAATGCAGTAGTGTTCTCCAGATAGAGGTTTGTGTTATGGGCACTGCTGTGTCCATCAGACACCTATTTTTTAAACTTTTTAAAATACAACCAGAAAATGGGCCATTTATAATGCAGACCTAAAGGCCCTTTCCAGCACAACTAGGGTGAGTCCATTAAGAACATGAAAGTGTTTTAGCTATGACATGGATTCCTTAATCCTGAAAAATAAGCATCTGATTCTGACAGACTCCATTTTATTGATGAAGCGAAATTGCCAAGTAGATGCAACATTTGTAAGTTGCCTTAGCTGGGTAGCAAGTGTGCCATAAATCTTGTAACCAAAATAACGGTATAATATTAGGGTGAATGCAGAGATTTTTCGTTTTTTATACAGCTCAGACATCTTTGTTTCCTCACAACTGTGATCTGTTCCCTGTGAGATGTTTGGGTGCAGAAGGCACAGAGATTGTTTCTGAGTTGTTTCTTTGAGCGTCCCTGGTTTGTGCACCAGGTTCTCATCTGACCGAAAGATCTGCAGTTCCCTGTAACCCAGTGATAGCAACTTATATAATCTGAGAATCTGATTCCTTCTTCCAGCCATGAAACACTATCCATAGACTTAAAAAATGGCAAATTCATTCCTCAGTTTTTCCAGTGTTGTGTGTTGATGTTACCAATATCATAGGAGTAATAAAGGACAACTTTTTGCCCTCTGTAACTTGAAATAAAAGCTGGTGAATGACAGGCATGCAGGAGAGTTTCAGAAGTAATGTTGAAACTTAACTTTGGTGAATGGCAAGTAGGACAAATGTGCAGTTATTATCTAGTTAATTAAATGGTTCATAAGAGTCAAAGTGTTTTAAATACATCATAAAATACAGGAGGTCAGAAACTTAAGAAACCTAGTAATTTAAATCAATATTGAATAATAGGTGTATGAGGGTCCTCTTTTAAGGCACTCAGTCAAAAAATCCGCTTTACAGAAGGATTGTACCTCAAATATGAGAGGAGACTTGAAAAAGAGCCAGCAGAAAAAAAATGTGATTTTTTTCACACAAGGTCTGTGATTTCTGTTGCCCTGTGATGCATAAAAGAAACTTGGAGAAAAGTTTTTTGTTTTATGAGACTAATTTCTTTTTCATATTTTCGCCGCTTTTTTTTAATCTTGAAGGTTGTAAAATGTTTAGGCTATTCACACCCAGACACACACAGGGAAGACCAATGTGTGTTAAAGCAATTTCATTTTCATCTTCTGCACTTTGACTGTAAGGGGTATTGAGACAAAGAGGTAAATCTGTCATCTGACTTGTTCTTATTTATTGGCTGAACAAGATCAACACTGGTTAATAAAGCAAAGCCAGTGCAAACCAAAGAGCAGCTCTGCACTCAGTTACTCAGTTTTCACTTTCTTTTTTCTTGTGATAATGTGGTCATTTCACTCCAGCTCCCCAGTCACCATTCATCCTCCTAGGACAGACAAGACATGAATTTCTAATGTGAAGAAACATGATCCAAGCATGCTCTACATTAGAGACAATAAAAAAGAAAAAAAAAACAACTCAGATGTTCTTTTTAAATTTTCTGTACACCTTTAACTTTTTAAAGAAAACTTTGACTGTTTACAGAGTAGAGTTTTAAAGATAAGGTGCGTGGAGGTGTTGCTTTTGGAGATTTAGATTTTCTTTGTAGCATTTCTGTTCCTCCATGAGATGTTGCTGCATTTGTTTTCATTTTCTTATATTTGTTATTTACCTCTGGAACTACATTTGGAGGTGGAATGCCACTCTGTCATTGAAGAAAGATGGTGTCTGAGTTTTCAAATACATATGAAAACTGCTGTCTGAATCATCACAAGAAGGATGTTTTATTTCTGGGTGTATCAAAACCGGTTGTGCAAAATATCAGTGTTTAAATAGAGAATGACCGAGAGCAATGAGTTATGTACTGGTCTGGTTCAAATCAGAGCTCCATTTAAATAGATAGAAATAGTGAAAAGGCTGAGGAGAGCAGCTAACGAGAAAAGTACTCTTGAATACACAGCAGTAGGATGTTTGTCAATGGTATAGGTTTGAAACTTAAAAGAAGCTCGTGTGTCTTCAGAGGGATTAAGTTTCACTACGCGTTGGCAGCGCTATTGTATTAGTGCAGTCGGCTACAACGAATTTATCCTGTGATGATACTTAATACAGAGAATCACCTTTTATCTCCCACTGAAAAATAAGCTCCAGCTGAAGCATCAGCAGTTCTGTGAACTCTGCTGGTGTATTTGATACCTCGACGTTTGATTTCAGACTCAGAGAATAGATGGATGCTGAACCTTCTTCACGTTCAGCTGAGAGTGCATCTGGGCACTGTGTGACTCTGTTCTCCTGTCTTCAACTGCATGGCAAAGGTCTTACTCATTCTGCTCCACAAGAACCACCCAGGAGTGTGAACACACAATCTTCAGAGCCCAGAAAAGCCCTTCAGAGGTCAGTACTCTCTGTGCTGTCAAGAGGCAGCTTGAGGACCTGCCTGGATCATTGTGCTGATTTTCATCCAGGCAGGGCAGGCAGTGTGCCGTTGATTTAAGAAATGGCTCTTCCCAAGCCAGAGAGATGTGTGTGTTGAGGTGGCCACCATGTCAGGACACAGCTGTTGGCTCAGACCCTGCTCTGTGGTCCCATGTCCATTGATTCTAGAGCTGGGACTGGAATTGCAGTTATGGACATGTAATTAAATATTGGAGCACGCAGAGGCTCGTGGTTTGACTGGGTGCAAGTTTTCCTTGAGATCTTCACCTTCCAAGCTTCCATTGTCTCTCCCTCAAAACCCATCCACAATTCCCAAATCCATTCTCATTTGTTGGAGTCAGGTCCAGCTGCACTGCTGGCTGTGTCTGCCACTCTACCCCCTTGCTCCTGCTGCTCTACTCTGTGGAAATCAATTTGCTTTCCTCTTTGAAAAACACATCAAAAAATGGTGGAAAGTGGACACAGGTCCTTCATGGTGGAGGGCTGTTGGTGATAGAAGAGGATATTGTAAGTTCATTCCTGTTCCTAGTTCCTAATGTAAATCTTTGCTATTTTTGGTGGAAGCAGCTCTTTCATGAGTGCCCAGTGAAAAAGAGGAGGTGCTGGTTGGGTTTTTTTAACCCAGAACTACATGTTAAAAGGTATTTTGAGCATCTCTGACAGGTGAATTTTATGGTGCTTTGTAAAGGTCTGTTAGATCAGAAGATACATAAATATGTTAGTCCTATTTTTCACAGGAACCTAATGATAGGAATGGCTGTACATTCCAAGATTTGCATCCCAAATCCAAGTTTATATGGTCTGTTATTACAAAAACACTATGTGTCCATACCCCTTGTTAAAAATGCTAAAATATTATTAACAATTTATAAATATTTTGTGCTCATTAGGAGACCTGTGGCTTTTAAAGGAAGCTTTACTGGGCAGAGCTACGTTTCATATTCTCATGTCTTGTGGTGACAATAGTAAAGGAGAAGCATAAAATACTTGGAGTAAAAAATATTTTAATAAAACCTCATCTTAATCTTGTGAACTATTCCAGGCATAATTGTCCAAAAAAAAGGGAGAAACGAAACACGAGTAAAAGCAACATTGAAAAGTTTTTTGAACTCTTCTGATTGTTGTATTTAATGGAGATGAAGCTGTAAGGAGAGGGATAATGTGGGATTTTATACTACAATATCTCAGTAAGACATGAGGTGAACGCTGTCCTTTTGCACTAAGTGTATTTCCAAACATTTGGCAAGTCTTGAGAATATGTAGGGAAAGATGTGCTCTTTTATGAACTCAAATAAGCTGTAAAATTAAATATTACTTTTACCAGTATCATTATTTTATTGGCAGAGGAAATCAGTTAGTTCAGTCCAAGGGTGTAGTTGGTCTAAATGGAGGAAGTCAGATTTATTCCCACAAAGAACAATGGACAGACTTTTCTGTGGGCACATGGGAAGGAGCATCAACCTGTCTAAATCAGCAGTGTGGGGAAGGAAGGGGTGAAAAGCAGCTTCAAAAATGATTTTTTTGCCAGTTCCTAGTGAATATAGTGCACATCTGTAGAGAAACCCTCACTGGTAGAGCAACCTTTGGCTGCAGATTGAAGAATTGGAACTTGTGGAGGAAAAAGGGTTAAAAAGGATGAATATCTTTGCACCTTAATGGGAGAACTATTTCTGTAATAGTATCAAAGATAAACCAGTGTATTATGAACACTAAATGATAAAGGGTGATAATATGCCATTCTTGAGACTTCTTGGCTCTTACCTAACACATCAGAAAGTGATTGTTGAATTTTAAATAGCCATACAAATGGATGACATAGAAATTTAACTTTGCTTTGACCTTATTCTAATTCACAAGATGACTGCAAAATGACTTTGTTACATCTGAATGTATGCTGGATGCTAAATCACTCCAGAGTATAAAATCTTTGTTTTGGCATAATGTTGATGCATAAACATTTGTACCCCATACTAACCCTATAAACATCACAATCCATCAGTACAATTACAAAAAAGATTGTTTGTTTTCACACTTAAAGCAGACATGAAATAGAGTGTCCTTAACTTAATCACCACCTTGATTTACCACATTTGCATATATTTGCATATTAATTGGACTACAGATTAAAATTGGTTTTGTAATTTTAATTAAGTGTCCACAAAGGTAAATGATTAGAACTGTTTAAAATACATTCTGACATAAATAGCAGTAAAAGCTTTTGTGATGATGTTTTTGTGGAATTACATTCAGAAAGTGGCCTTTTTATGATAGTAATTTTAATCTTAAATAGAATTATACAGTCAAACAGAACTGTGGATTCATAATCATTTTTTCAAGATTCATTTAATATTTTGCTGATTTGCAGCACTTGATGAAAATGTACTGTAGGTTTAGTTGATTGCAAAATTGGGCCTGTAGAGCTGATAAACTGAGGGTTTAAACCCTCAGTCTTTATATTTGCCTTACACATTTCAAATGTGTTATGTATCCACATGTAGACAAGGGCTGGGGTTTTTTTCAAGTTGAGAAATATAAAAGCTGTCAGTAATGGATGATCTATCGTGTGAAGATGTAATCACCTCCATGGCCCATCTTCCTTCAGCAGAGATGGTGAAGCACAGGATGTTTCAAAGCCTTTTCCATAAATCACTGCAGGTAATAGAGGAATCATTCTTGGGGTTGTCAAGGGAGGATGAGCCTTAGAGGCAAAGCTGTGCTGTCAGGATTGCTCTGCTGGAGTCAGGGGGTGTTGATACCTGACCAGTGATGTCCACTGGACCAAAATGTCAGACTAAACTTAATAAAACCAGAGTATTTGTGGTTAGAAGGGCTCTAGGAACTGGGTTCTTAATGCACCTCTGAGCCTGCCTCTTCCTTTGGGGACCAGTTCATGCTTCCTCCCAACACTTACAGAGCACCAGTAAGGACAGGTTGTTAGCCTGCACTGCCAAGGTGAGTTTTGCCTGCCTAATGAATTGGTAAAAAGGTTTTTTATTGTATTCCATAACTTTTCAGTTGGTAAGCAGCAGGCATTCGTTATGCATTAGACCATCTTTTGGTTAAATAAAATATCCAGTTTGTGTTTTACAGTATTAGTTTACTGCTTGGCTTATGAGACAAAGTAATAAAGTAGCTGTTGGTTTGGGTTTGGGAGCAGATTTGGTAAGTGCAGCTTTAAAAGAAACAATATTTAACTCGAAAGTTAGTAGACTTTTACAGTGTAGCAACTTTGCCTACTCTTACCAAAAGGTTGGTGAGAAGTCAATAATGAATTCACATTAGGCTCTTTTCTAATTTTCTTCAGAGTTTTGAGCTGTTCTTAAGATTTACGCTGTTCCTAATTTCATGTAGTTTATGTCCCGTGATTGAACCCTGGCCATTTACTACCTTACTGTCTCCTCAGTGTACATTAGGGAAAAAGAAATTGAGAAACAGTATACTTGGGTCTCGTCATGCTTCACTGATTTGAAATAATTTTCCTGTTAATGGCGTATTTAATATTTCGTTTTTTTCCTACCCGTGGTAATGCTTTCAAGTGAGAGTAATAAAACTTTTGGAGTGCTCCTGTCTGGGAGACTTGACATCGTTTTTTGTGTTGTGTTTAAACTCCAGCCTAAGTAGGCAGAGTAAATTGCAAGTCAGATCCACTGGGCTAATAATATATCAGAAAACAGATTTCTTATCATGCTCTTACATAAAGTACAATTATTTCTCAATCTGATATTATTTAGTGTCTCTTAAATGGTATTCCTGATGTGCTTTTAGATTTCTGTTTATGTTAGGGACTGATTTCAGTGTCAAACTGGTTTAGGTTCCTCATTTTAGGAACATTGCAAAACTCATTTCAAAAGCCAGATCCAGAGCTCAGTAAATGCCTGAATTCCTTGTGTTAGGGCTCAAACTGGTATTAATTGAAGCTGTGGCCTGGGTGAGAAGTGCGGGTAGATTAAATCTGGAAAAAAGGGCTGTGATAATATTAGTTAAAAAAAAAAAGCAAAAGAATGGAACAGTCATTGAATGAAGCATCGAGGAACAAACCTGCCAGACAAGAGCCATTAGATTTTTCAAATGGGCATGTAAGCTCGATGTCTCGTTAGATTAAATTGTTATGGATGTCCATCCATCTGTGGAAAAGATGGTTATTTCTAGTTAGGGCATTGCCTTCCCTTTCTAATGTGTATCTTGCTAATACCAATCATCCCTGTGTCACCTGAGGATCAGAAAGCTGAAATGCACATCATCTGCAACTGTTTTGGGGACTTTGTTTGAAAGTTGAACCTTGCTTTCAATCCAGCTCCGTTCCAACCATAATTGTATTATGGAAACTCAATCATCCCTGAATTTGGGGAGACAGCTTTGAAGTGGCTGGTATCAAATTTTTTTTTTTGAGATCTGCTTAAATTAAAAAAAAAAAATAAATTAAGGGCTTAAGTGTGGTTGGTTTTTAATGAGACTTGAACTTCTAAGTGCTTAAGTTCATTGTGAAGCTGGAAATTAGGCTCTGAGGATACTTGGTTCTTTGGAGATCAGTTTAGACACCTGATCCCACATCATCCTTCTTTGAGAAGAATAGCATTGAAAATGTAATCCTCTGAAGAGACTGGTTTTAAAAGTAGATCTAGTCCTTACAAAAAACCAGACTGATTACTTGCTTGCAAAATCATCTTCCTCTGTTGCTGTCTCTTCAACCCAGTGATAACCAGGTGGCTTGAAAATTCCTGTTTGAGGGCCAGCACACCTTTCCCATCCAGGGAGGGACCTGCTACCATGTTGAACTATTTCCTTCTCGTTGCAGGCCAACAAATTTGGCTCATCCTGTGTCATCTCTCAGTTGTTTGAGACTATAAAGCCCATTTATCCCTCTCTTTTAAATTACTTTTCCAGTAGAAGGTTTTGCATTTTGGGTGTGGGTGCTGCCCTAGCCACAGTCGTACGTCAGGAAATGTCATTAAAAGAATCATAGAAACATTTAGTTTGGAAACGCCTTCCAGGATCTTCAAGCCCAACCATTAACTGTAAGAAGATAGGAGCTACTTCAGTTCCCTTTCCACTGAAGAGCTGCATAACTTTGGGCAAAACTCTTCCCCCTGTTTCACTCACCCTACGGTTGAAATGGGGCTAATAAGGCTTATAATCTGTATGCTTAGTATGCAAATTGGCAAAGTAAAGCATGCTTAAAAAATGGCCAAGGAACTTGGAAAGCTATTTTTCCTATTAAATCTGGAAAAGAGGAAAGTTGCAAAACGTGGTCATCTAATTGCATCTTCACCAAGCATGTGGTCTAAGTGCAAATGGGACTCCAGTGTATAAATCCCTTCAGAAAGTCTATTTTGCCCCAAGAGGAATGGGAGCACACTCAGCAGACTGCAGGAGGATGGGATGCTTGCAGCATTTCTTTGCAGCGTAATTGCAGCCTCAATGAACCATGAATCCAGCCTAATTAACATAACTGGAACCACAGCAATCATGCTGCCATTCAATTTAGGTTTGGAACATTCCGGTGGAGTAGCACAATTCTGCTGTTCATTGTTGAGGCTCCGTGGAGAAGTGTCCACTTGCTTTCTTGCTGCTGCCTTGGTCAATATTTTATTATTTCAGGAGAACTTGGGAACTTCAGAAATGGAAGACCATTGGCTTGATGCTTCCATTACTGAATCTACAAATAACTCTATATTACTTCCTGTGGAAAGGTACTTAGACTGATTAGTATATTGCAAAATTCAAAGATGAAAGTACCAATTTTCCAAGTTAGACATGGGTTCTGAATTGTATTGGATAGCTAATGGCAAATAATTCTGGGACTATTTTGAGTTAAAGGACTACATTCCCAGAATATTAAAAATATTATCTATTACTTTTTGTAATCTTACTTTTTGTAAAGATAAACCTTTTATTAGAAAAAAACCCATTTTTTTAAAATGTTCTATAAAAAATGTATTTTACTGTTCCCATTTTGGGACAGAGAAGCCAAAGGACTGCTGAAAATACCAGTAGGTGAAAAATTGGGACTGGAGGTGGAGGGACAAGGAAGCTTCCTGCATCTCTTGGCCATTAGGTGATGGTACATAGTGCTGGCACTGAAACCACTTCTAACTGATGTCACAGCTTGGATGGGTGAATCACAGAGTCATTTGTCTTGGAAAAGATCATTGCGATCATTGAGACCAACTGTGATTTGGAAATTCCAGAAAAATACTCCAAGGTGGCTTTCTTTTTTGAGAATTCTTTGTCTTTTTGGAGGATTCTTTGATTTTTAGCATTTTCTTTGGGTGTAACTTCAGCCCTTTCCACTGATTCAGAAAATTCTGTATTCCTGTTGACTCCCAGATACTGAATTTCCAATTTTTTTTCATTATTTTTTTTTTCCCCTTGATGAAGTTAACTCAGGAAGTGAATTCTGACAGTTTCCATTCTAAGCATCTGAGTATAAATTCAGGGAACTCAAGGCCTCTCTTTGGGCTTGCTTATTTAGCTTTCTTCAAGTTGTAACCTAAAATTAACAGTTAATTATAATGAGAGGTACCTGATGCAGACTATACCTGCTAAGTTTGCATTAATTTGTTTTTAACATCCTGTGTGTAACTCAGAGCAGTCTACAGAAAACATGTGGTATTATTATTGAATGAGAAATTCAAAAGAAGAAATCTGGCTTCCCACAGTGACTCTTCTTCCCTCCAGCCTCTGAACCAATCCCACTGGCTGTGGGAGGCTCTGGGAGGTTCTCTGTTATAAATCTGGGTTTTAGGTGGTGCACAGTCATTCCCAGGAGGCTTCAGACACGTTTTAGCTGAGAGTCTCCAGTTAAACGTTTATGAAAGGTGGGGTCAATCAAAGGGCTGGCTGCAGTTGAGGAGGAGCTGGAGGAAGTGCAGGGAACAGCTCAAGTGGTTGGTTCCTGGAAGAGCTGAGTCTGTGATTCATCCCCTTGGAAGTGAAGGAGGAGAAAGCAGTGCCAGTTAAATATCACAAAGGGTTATGATAAACATCCAAACGATGGGGAGAGATCGCGGTCTTTCAGCATCTTTATTCCCTGCAGCTGTGATGTGTGAGCTCACGAAGATGACTGAGCAGTGATACTTTCAGAGTTCAATAGTCACGCTTGTTATTGAAGGCAGTTACTGAGAATTGACAGAAGAAACTATTTTTGAGGGGAGTTTCCAAGCAGAGATCATATTTCTAGTTTAGTGTGCAACAAACCAAGGATATTTGAACGGTTGTCAGATCTGGGGGAAAGAGAGAATAACTTCTCTGTGGTAAAATATTGCAAAGGAAATAATCAGTCTCCTTCAGAACCAGTGTTTTTTATTGTTTATAGGTGCAAATTCAAAAGTGACTCAGATCAAGTGTGTCAGAAGTAATTTGAGTGCTTGGTATTTTAAATCTAATGGCAGTGTTTCCACAAGAACTCCTGTCTGCTTTTAAAACATTTATATATACTTTTCTGCCTTTTATACAAATTCATGAAATAACGTCCTCGAAGACACTGAAAAATTTAAGCTGGTCATTCTTGCTGAAGTAAAGTGATGAAAAAAAATGTTAAGAAAATACATCTGTAGACAAATACAGCCCTTTCCTCTCTGTGCTGTTTGAAGATGTGTTCAGGCTGTTTGAGTGCAAAATAATGGCAAATTTTCACCTCTGATATCTATCATTGTGTTACTATTATGAGGTTATTTTTTTAATGAGTCACTGCTAGGCACTGAAGAAGTAAGCTAAGGAATATTTTAAGTAGAGGTGTATTAAAAAAAAAAATAAAAAAAACCCAAAAAAAACCAACAAAGCCACCCAAAATTGTACATGAAGACTTTGTTTTGTGTGCCTCAAACAGGAAGCTTTAGTAGAGATGGAAAACAGGGAAAGCCATGGGTAAATGGGAAAAGAAATGGTTGAAAACTAAGGGCATGGTGATGACCAGACAGAAACAGGAGCTGAAATTCTGTTGTTTTGGGGACTGTGACCTACTGCAGTGACTGGTGAGCTCCTTTCAGTGAAGAAATTTTCCCACATCTCCAACCCAAACCTCCCCTGACACAACTCCTCTCATTCTTTTTGTCTGGGAGCAGAGCCTGACCCCCACCTGGCAGCCCTCTCCTGTCAGGGAGTTGTGCAGAGCCAGGAGGTCCCCCCTGAGCCTCCTTTTCCCCAGGCTGAGCCTCCCCAGAAAAATGGGCTCTGGGACATGAACCCCAAAGCCCCTGGCTCCAGTCTCTGCTCCAAGCAATTTTCTGAGCATCCAAAGGAGCACAAACCTTATTAAAAAGAACAACAAAACAGGAGTTTGATTAATTTTAAGGTGATTGCCTCTTAAGAGACTCTGAAAATGGGTTTTCAATTAACAATCTAGTTTACATAAAAGGCACGTATTGATGAACATAGTCCATGACTTTTTGCTCAGTCCCATTATTCTCCTCTAATTCATATGCAGAAGCTAAGATTTCCAGTGATCTCACTGTTTACCAAAATCTGAGGGACTTAGAGGTTAATGTTTTTCTCATTTTCTGGTGAGAGTTCCATCTTCCCTTTTTTTCACAAAGAACAGTAAAGGAAAAGGAGGAATCTGCTTCCAGAAAGCATCCAAAGGTACTGATGATGCATCAAGAATTAGCTGGATGCTCTTGTGAGAGCTGAAAATTCTCTAACACTTTTTTGGCATAAAATTCTTCTGAATATCTGACAGCCAGATATTTTCCTATTCATATTTGTAATTATTTTCGGTGCCAGGTCTCACTGATTGACAAATTTGAGTTGCCCATCCTGCTATGAGCCTTTCTCCTGCAAAAGGCAGAATGATAGTACAAACATGATTGTGAGAATCAGAGGTGATACAGCAGCATAATGAAAGTAAAACAATGTTCTTTATGCTTATTCATGTGAAAATACTGGTGGGGCACCTCTTAAATTAGTCATAGAGCCCTCCTTAAATATATCCTTACCTTCAAATCAGAGCCAGTTATATGAGAAGAGCTGATTGCACTCAAATTGTGGAGAGGATGTTTTTTTCCCCCAGAAATTGCTTCTTTAAAAAAAAAAAAATAAAAAAAAGGGCATATTTTAAGAATTCTGATCCTGGACAAATAATCCAAAATTGATGCTTGATTGAAGCTGAAGAACCAAACACAATTTATTGCTTGTTCAAAATTGTAGTGAAAACACTACCCTTCTGTTTGAAGGACCTCCTAAAAATATCCCAGTGGTTATTAGTGGTGACTTGAATCAGTTGGAGGTATAGACATATTTGGTATCAGAACAAAAAAGAAACACTTAGTATTTTTAAACCCCTGAGGCTTAAAGATCACACAGTATTGTTATTTTTGGTGTGGTATGTCAAACTGTCTATCCAAACTTCTTCTAAAAGATAAAACTACATCTTTTCAGTCTGTAGGCTAGCTATACTATGAATATATATTAAATGTATTAATTTATTAATTTATGTGATTTAAAGCCTTCTCTTCTTGTTAAAGCGTTTTTTCCTTAATGCATTAAGATGAATAAATGAGCTGAAGTTCTTGAGTCCACTTTGCCCTGGGTGTCGCCGTGGGTTGGGTTTTCTGTTAGTGAGGGACCTCAGAACATGAAAGTCCAGCTCTGTGCAGGGGCTCAGATTAGATCTGAATGCAAGGAAAAGCAACAAAGGTCCACAGAATATCTGGAATCTGCAAATACTTCCTGTGCTTAACCTACACTTTTGTTGCGTGACTGTAAAGAACAGCAAATCTTTGTTCTTTCCCCTCTCAGTTCCCATTCAGTCAGCTCAGAGACACAGGAGAAAGGTTTTGGGGAGCAAAGCTGTTATCAGCCTTCCTACAGTTTGCATCTGATTCTGTCAGCTGTGAGTACATCAAACCCAGGAGCTTACAGCCGCTTTTAAACATCAGAAAAGTTTTGTTAAAACATGAAAAATATATATATACACATATTTAATTTATATAACATATAAATTAATATGAACAGAGGTGATGAGTGTGAAGTTCCTTTATGCCTTTAAAGTTTAGCTCATACTTGAGTTAGTAAGAGCCAGAGCTCTGTTTTTGGTTTCATAAAGGAATTACATCTGCCTTAGGTGGAGAAAGAGCAAGAGTTTATCTTGCAAAGATCCCAAAAGATTCTAGTGGGGCAATTAGACTTCTAGAAAGTCAGAGAATAATATCCTGAGTTGGAAAGACACACAAGGGTAATTGAAGTCCAACTCCTGGCCCTGCACAGGACCACCCCAAGTCAGTCAGGTTCATGCATTTATGAAAACCTACTAGAGCATTTCGTGGGTCTATAATCCAGGAGGTTCTGCTAGTCAGCTTTATTTAATGAAAAGATATGAAGATCTCAGATGTGCCTGCCAGGAGGGTGTTGGTTTAGCAGCCTCAGGTCTGTGCACAGGTGTGGTTGCTGACCACTGATTGGTTCAGGGATTCATATGCAGAGTCCAGAAGGCCTACAATTACTTGGAGCTAGAAATGTGGAAAGAAAAATAGTCCATTGCTTCTCACAGCTCAGCTCACGTGATTTGAATCTGGAATGACCTAAGAGACTAATCCTGTTTATGGATCATCAGCTGCAGAAGTATTGTCAAAGAACTTGCATCCCTATTCACTGGAACACCTGTATGTAAAGCCACGTCATAATTGTTCAGGCACGCTGAATCAGACTACTCTGCCTCAAAACAAAATAGAGAATATAAATATATGGAGTGTCCCAATCATCATACTTATTCTTTTCCTCATCTCAACAAGGTTGCTGTTTTGGCAAACCCTTGTGAAAGCAATCCAGTCTTTTCAGCTAAAAGCCATTCATATGGCGACAAACCACCGTTCTTCCCTTTATATCTCTGTTCATTCATTTAAACTCCAAAGCTTTCCAGCTTACTTCTTGGATTTACAGCCAGCTGGCTGCTGTCTGTAACATGAACATGTTCTGACTGTGCATGACACGCTTTTATCTCGTTTTACCCATAATTGTCGTGTTCACTCCAGGCCACAGCTCACCTGTGGGTATTTAATATTGACTGTGCAAGTTCCCAAAGTCATTTCCACCTCCTCACCTCTGACAATCTGCTGTTAAGTCAAAAATAAAGCTCAACCCCAAAACAACCACCCTTATCCCCCTCCTTTTAACAGATTTGGATGAAGTGAATGTGTTCAAGATGGTGGGCCATAGCTGAGCCAGCTCCTGTGGGATTAGTGCCCACTTTTTGGCATTTAAAATAAACTTTGGAATGACTTTTTAACACAAGCACTTTAATAGCAAGTGAGCAGGGGGCGGTAAGGCAGGGAAGGACGTATGCACTTTTCTTTTCCTTGATTACTGAGTTTTCCAAAGTTAGTCTGATAAATGATACCTGTGTATTAGCAGGTTTCTGCAGTTTTACAGGTCAAAGTCAAAGAAATTCAGTGGAAATGAAATGCTGAAATCTCTGGCCTAAGTTACTGAATCATCAATGAGAAGCTTCCATTCAAAGCATGAATATTAAAATTTGTTAGCATACTTCAGCTTTGTAGGAAATACAATATGTTATTATTTTTTCTTTATGCAACACCGCTGGTTGCTAAAAGCAGCAATAGAACCATTAATTAATAGTAGTAGTCCTGGATAAAGTCATAATAAGCAATACAACGTATTAAAGCACATTAATTCTTGCCAGCTATCAGGAGGAACTTTTAGATATTTGAAAGGCCCATTAGGTTTGTTTACATTCTGAGTGGAAGCTGGTATGCTTTGGCAGGGGCTGAACCACGCTTTAGTACTTCACTCCAATGGTGTTGAATTTCCTGACTGTCGTGCACAGTCTGTAATATATTGTCACCACTTCAGGGCAGCCTGGCTCTCTAGGACAGAGGCTACAACCCAGACCAGGGCATTCCCCAAAGCTAGGGTGTGTTTGCTGCCATAAAAATGAAAATAACTAAAATTATATGTAATAGAAGCAATTTTCCACAATGGAAAAGGTGGTCAAGGAATCAAACCCATGCCTTCAGGTGTATTAACCTAACAGAGCAACAAAAACTTGCTGGGCTTTAAATTGCACTAACAATCTGGAAAAGATTTTCCAACTGGAGTTATGTTAAGTGTTAATAGTGAAACCTGGGTGCTTTTTCCTTTGATCTCTCTTCAAACTCATATAGAATAATAGGATCAAAATAAAATGCCATTTATATGAACACCTTGTTCTTTTGATCTCACCACCAAAAATACTGTCTGCAGCTACAGCCTAGCAAACAGTGCATCTGCTCCTTTTAGTTGGACCTTCTAGTTATCGTAACTTTTAATAAGTAGTGTCACAGCCAATTTTCTGTGCAGTTCATGAACTTAGTCGTCATTTTTGCCCTAAGAATCTTTAACTACCCTTTCAGAAGAATTTAAAGTCAGTTATACAGGACCTGTAAACTGTTGGCTCCTGGTTGGTTGTGCATGTTGAGTGTATGATTTAAACATCTGTATACTGCAAAGTTTCAAAGTATAAAGTTAGTTGTTCTTGGAGTACTTGGGCAAAACTGTTAAATTAGCGAGAGAGAATGTTTGAGGGGGAAGAACAGTTGGGGTAGTGGTGGTTTTCATAGGTGCTTGGTTCAGGGCCCTGCTGTTTCCAGCAGGGAGGTGGTGGACCCTGTGATGTCTGGGTGGTGGCCAAGCGTTTCTCTTCATCGCCCGCGTCTGCAGGAGAGAGCACAGAAGGGTCACACCTGATAGTTACGGATCCCTTCAGTTCTATGTCGGAGTCAGATGGTCCATGGATGAACATGAGCACCCTTCAGCTCTTTATTCCCCAGGCCTTTGGTCAGGAATGTTCTTTTGTAAGTCATTATTGAGAGCACTTAAAGTAAAGCCACTTCCTCGGGCTCTTTCAAATCTCTAAGTAAGATTCATTCTTCTGTTTGACTCTGCTGACGCAGCTGAGCTGTTTATTCTGATGACTGATTGTGTCTTGTTGTGATCCCTGCCTTAGCTGTTGTAACCTCCCAGAGCAGAAGAGCTGGGCACGAAGTGCTGTGCCAAATGAAAGCAAATAAACCCTAGTCCTGCAGTTCACCAGTGTCATAATTGCTGCTGCCCAGGAAGAGGGATTATCGAGTGAAGAAACACTAGCTAGGAGAGTTCCAGTGGCCAAGCTGAGTCTTGGGTGTCAAATGTCTCTCTGAAGCTTTGCATCCCTCTGTAATTTATATTTAGCTGCTAAGCTGGTGTGATAGCAGTCAGCTTGTGAGGAACACTGCTGGGAAAGTGTTCAGGCTCTTGCTGAAATGGCTGCACTTGAGTTTGTGGCACACGAGCTGTCCTCCAGCAAGTTCTTTATTTTTTGCAGACTTAGTTGGCTCTGTGCACTCTGTCACAAGGCAGGAGTGTTCCAGAGAGCCATAACCATGGCTATAACCTATAACCCCCTTCTTATAAAGTAGTGCAGTGTAATTCATTGTGTGCAATAAAGATACTGAGCTGGTTTGAGCACCAGAAGCAGGGAGGATGTGTTTGTGCAGCACTGCACTGGGATTGAGGCATCCTGCTGGGATCAGGTCTCCATGCTAATGCAGCCACTCTGCCTCCAGTCCTTCCCTAAGCAGTACAGAACTAATGTAGGAAAGTTAGCTGCTGTAGTTCTCCTAAAAGGCAGCATCTGCCCAGCTCTTAATCTGAGCAGGTTAAATGTCCCTGTTCATCTTCCACCAGTTCTCATTTCCTATCCCAGAATTCAGACCTACTTTTTTTGCATCAATTAGAGGAAGGTTGTGGGACTCTTTGGCCAAGTAGTTAAAAAGCTACAAAGATTGGTAGTTTCCCTCCCTACAATAGGAATGTGATTGCCCTAGTTCTGTGGTTAGCATGAAACAAGTCAGCTCTGTCATGAAGTCAGTGGGGTACAAGTTAATACAAGGTAGTAAAGGAATAAAACTGCAAAGTCCACAGTCTTTTATGACAAAACCAGTATGATCCTGCTGCAATATAAGGCCCTGCTGTGAATGGTATTCTCTGATGCTTGGATAAGTGCAATTTACATATATACAAAGTGTATGAATAAAGTTATAAAAGTATACTTGCTCTTTTACTTTTTTTTCCCCTTGAAAGTAATTTTCTATTGTTCAAACTTTCAGCTTTCACTGGTTTTGTTTCCAAAAACCCCAAAAGGAAAAGAAAATAACAAAAGTCCATAAAGGCAAAAGGGATATGTTCTCATTTCAGTTCACAGAATTTCCTGCCTTTAAACAATACAAATATATGCCCTTAGGTTTCCAACATGCTGGAAGGATACTGAATCCTTGAAATAGATCAAATTAAAAGCAAGTCCAGTATAGCAACATCAAGTTGTAGCAGCATGTCCAATAGATCTCAACAAGAATTTGTTGAGGGGGTTTTAACCACGTTGCCAAGACTTACAAAATCCTAAACTGCTGAATCCGTGAGTGAATAAAGACTTAGAAACAGCAAATTCTGGGCTGAACTGTCCACAAGTCAAATCTGATGCTTAATTATTTGTTGCCTGTCCATTACAGGCCCCATTCAAAGCAGTTATTTAATATAACTTTTAAATATATCCACAGGGTGGTCATGGGCAGTTGGTGTGCAGTTTTTAGTATCACAGGTAGCTCAGTGATGGGCCATCAGCGTTTTACAGAATTTCCAGGGACTGTGGCTCCCCAGGGATTCTTCTGGCCCCCAGATGCTGAAAGGCAGATGATCAGGGATCAGAGATCAGCATCACTGTCATCCTGAGTTATTCCAGAAAGGGAGTGCAAGGGTTTTGTGGGGTTTTTCCCCTTCTAATGACACTGCTACTAGTAGTATTAATATTTTTAGAGCTTTTTGACAAAAACTTGATCCTTTCTGAGCAAAACTGGAGACTTCTGGCGTTCGAACAATGAATGAGATTGGGCTGTGCTGTCAAAGCTGGGATTAGAATTTGGAAATTTCCTCTAGTCCACACTGCCTGATTGAGATACAAATGTTGTACATTTAAACTTCAGCTGTAGTGCAAAAGCAAAATGCAAATTAATATAGTAACACATTTTCAAATGGAGGTCAAAGCTTCTGCATTAGCAGGTCCTGAGGGCCAGAGCCAGTTTACTGAACCATCCAACTCAAATGTCCTGTGACAGGCATAGCTCCACAGCAGGCACAAAATGCATTTTTCTTACTATTTGAATATTGTATTATTGACAAAGTATGGTTTAAATTTTGGTGTGCATAGAATTATTATTTTTAATTACTTTCCCTAGCTTTTTTCAGTTAAACCTTCATGTGAAAGTAGGCTTCATTGCTTACTTATTTCTTGGAGTACCTGAGAAAACCTTAAATAGTTCAGGTGAAGTACGTGTTTTCCTGAGAAACACACAGAAATTTGCATCTGCGCAGGCGATTGAATTATCAAAACCAGATGTAAGCAAGTGGAACATTTTACATAAATTTATTAAAATCATTATTTACCTGTAAGTTATAAGAAGGGCTTAGTTGCACCAGTTTGCTGCCAATATGTACTGCCAATAATCTGCCAAAAAGCAGCTTGCTGACAAAATCCCTGAAATGGTTTGCTTATGATTGCACAGAACGTTACAACCCCGAGTCGAATGAAAACCTACTATAAACGAACTCTTTGATGGTGGATTCATGGAATATGGTATTGATATATGGTGCCCAGTTTATATGGATTATGTATACTGTGCAAGAAATATGGATATCTATTAAGGGTAACGTGATATGTAATCGGTTAGGACAGTTATTGTTTTCAGTGTTTGCTAGGAATAAGATCACAGGGTGACTGCTCAGTTCTGAAATACAGATTATTCCCGTGCTGCCCAAAGCGCCAGCAGGCCATTTCTCCAATTAATACAGAAAGGCTATTGAAAATGTAAAATATCTGACATCTATACAGAGTAATTTTAAAGGCAACTTTACTTCGAGGAACAATTTATACATTACATAAACTTGTATTTTTCATCCAAGTATCGTTTAGCGAATAGCAAGCCTAAATATTGGAGGCCATGGGGAAACATAATATTACAATAATGTTCTTTGGTGCGGTTTGGAAGGTTTTAGGAAACATTTGGAAGTATTTTTCTCATAAAGTCACTTAACTATTGAAGTGTTATGATAGCACTCCCTTCTGCATTGTCCATGTTGCAAAGCAGCCTGGTTAAAGGGGACATTCATCCCCTATATCCTGATTAGAATTAGGTCCAAAACACAGGAAATTATACGTTATAGGATCCTGGTTTTAGTTTAATTAAAAGAAAAAAAAAATCAGGTGTGATATCAGTTTTCAAACACCGATTTCCAGTTGTGTTTAGCAAGAGGAGGTACTGTATTGGGTAGAACTCTTTGTGAAATTTGCATTCTCTAAATAAGCACTTGAGAGCTCAGCTAGTTTTTTTTCTCTTTAAGGAGACACTAATGAACATGACCAATCCTTTAAAATCCTAAAGAGCCTTAAAGACCTTGCAATTCTCAGAAGCCTGACTTTTTTTCCCCATAGTGCAATTCATTCTTTTGAACTTCTGCAAGAGCAGAACTTAAGTCAACAATTTCTGAATTTCTGGCAGTTGTTATCAAGAGGACTCTTAGGGCTCTAAAAGTTACTTTGTGATATCGGTGCACCAGATCTACATGGTCATAGTGTTTAATTATAGAGAAAATTACTTTTTTTCTGAATTATGAATTAATCCATGTATTCATATCTTGCACAAAAAAAACACATAAGTTATTTTCACCTGCACTATAAAATATGTATTTTAGTTCATTACCATCTTTCTGAGGAGCTCTTAAATTATCATAATTCCATTTCTGGAGAATGATGGGCACAGAAATTATAACTGCACAGATTCCTGTAGTTCGTGTTAAAGGATTTCAGAGAATTGAAGACATGAACTCAGAAATAATATATTTAGGGTCAAACTCAGTCTCATTTGATGTCAAAGAGAGCTTTGCCTTTCACTTTGCCTGTTTCACTGCAGGCTGATGTTTTGCATGGATTTTGGGGAATGATTTTTGACTCAGTGGCACTGGCTGCCCTGAGAAGCTGTGGCTGCCCCATCCCTGGAAGTGTCCAAGGCCAGGCTGGAGCAGCCTGGTCTAGTGGAAGGTGTCTCTGCCCATGACAAGGAGTTGGAACATGTATTTGAGGTCCCTTCCAAGCTATTCGGTGATTCTGTGAATGAGAGTTGAAGAACACTTTTGTTAAAATCCTGCTTCTCTGGGCTTTAGAGTACATCTGGTGCAGGGATCTTAATGTTAGAAATTCAAGTGTAATACTGAGGGGAAAGGCTAAGAGTTTGAGCATCCTTCTTAGATTGACCTACAGATACGACATCTTAGAGCATAAAAGAATAGGAGAGTTGGTGAATAAAATAGATCGGAAAGAAAAGTGTAAATGTTAATTGGAAGTGGGAATATTTGACAGCGTCAATCGGATATTGAGAAATTTCACTCAGAAATTATTTGGAAAAACAGGTGGAAGTTACAATTTGAGGAAAGAGACTTATTCTGTCGGCCTTCTTCTCTCTTTACTATTGGGATCTCTCTTACTTTCCTCATCTTCCTTCCCCACTCAGATGGACCACGTTGAATCCAAGTCAACTGCCCGTGGTTGGTCTGGATCCAGCCTGTCTTCTCCAGGACCACCTGTGGATCCTGCCTGCTAATCTGGCATCCACTGGAGTGTCAGGGTTGTTGCATTCAGCTAATTTGTTGCTAAAACTGCATTATTTTGGCTATTCTGTCAGAAATAAGTCAGATCTTGTGATATCCCTTCCTGGTTTATCTGTTGTCTAGGTTACACACCAATTCTTCTCTCTGGCCAGGAGGGAAGATGTCCTAGTCAGCTTTATCTCTCTCCCATACTGTTTTTATTTAATATCTGCATGGGAAAACTGCATTATTGACCTTTGGTGAGAATCAAAATTGGACTGGAGGAGGCTCTTGAGCAACCTGTCCAGCTGGATGGGCCTTCCAACCTCAGTGGTTCCCTGAGTTGCTCCTATGTCATGGAAAAGAGAAGACAGTGATCATGCCTCAAATAAAATTTCTTATTTCTACATCCAGCAGTTTTCAAGCAGGGAAAATCAGTGTAAACCATGCTTATTGTACCCAGGAAAAGGCACATTCTGCTGTGGGAAGACAAGCTGAGCCGCAGACCTTGGATTTTCTTTTGCGATGCCCTTCCCAGTGCTTAATCTTGGCTCTGTTCAGTTTTCTTTCTGTTCTCTCTCTTTGCTCCTAATCCTTGTCCATGCTTATAAGCCCCTAATATTTATATGGCATTATCTGTGTTAGAGATTACTGCTGACAAGTAATCTCTTCCCTCTTCTGAACGAAGAATTACAGCCACTGCTGAAGATCAGAAAGTGAAATTAGATCCCTGAAAGTATGTGACAAGTTCAATAAATCCTAATATCAAGTTCCCTGAATATTGGGGATCTTCTTTCAAGCTTTTAGGTTGGAATTGTAGTAGAGCTTCAGGACACCTGACCACACTCAGCAACATTCTTTTTGCTGTAGGGCAAAATGTGACAGTAGTTGCAAAGAAAAAGAAAATTAAAAATTAATTAAGACTATTTGCCCAGCTTTGTAATTCCTTGCAATCTTTTGAGAAGTAACTAAATATAAACAGCATCAGTTTTACTGTTATCAGCTGATTGATAATATTAAAGATAAAAATATAAATGTATGATTTTATATATAAATAAGTATATACTAACGGAGTTGCTGTCTGTTCCAGTTTGGCACCCAAAAATCTGCTCTCATTTTTTTTTTCCTCTATTTCTTAGAATAGAATCAGCAAAATTCTTGAGTTTTGAAAAGAACAACTTTGGTGTTTGTACAGTGCTTGGTTGGTGATAGGTGTGCATGGCATGGGGCAACCTGATCTAGTGGAAGGTGTCCCTGCCCATGGCCAGAGGGTTGGAATAGGATAATCCTAAACCACTCAGAGCATTCCATAATTCTATTATTTTAAAACTTTTTAATGGCAATATTAAAAAAAAAAAAAAATCAGTTGCACTTTCAGAACTCTTAACTTTGTGCCAAAATGTAACTACATTTACAGAAGGGCCAGTTTTTATTACTTTTTAAAAAATTATTTATTTATTCCATCCATCTTTGCAGTCTCTTGAGGCAGTTGTATAATTTGGTCTAACCGAAACCAGCACTCCAGTTCATCTTTCTAATGTGGTTTCTATTCATTGAGCAGTGACATCATGGCCCTTCCATCCTTTTTTGTTGTTGTTGTTTTTAATAAAATGGTGCACAAAGTGACTCTTGGTGCCATGGAAAAGAAACCAATCCCCATAAATAACATTTCATTAGGTCAAATAAAGTGTGGTGAATAAACACATACGGTGGAACATGGCAACATATTACAGAAAAGAAATGTGTGTGGGAAAAACATGTGTCTGCTTCAAGGAAAAGTACATGGATTTCTTCAGAGCATGGTTTCGTGGCATAAATGAAAAGAAAATATATAATATATAGGTTGTGAGTTAAAAAATCTATTACTCACAGTAGCAAATATTTAGACTGAAACTTTGAATTTCAGGATATTGAATTTTTATTACGTATGAACTTAGTTTAATATTTAACCCATCTTTTTAACTAAACATCTAGACCCAGTATACAAAAAGGAAAAGTTTTCAAGGCTTACTCTTTGTAGAGCTTTCATAAAGTTTTAAAATTGACTGTTTAATATGTTGGAGAGCCTCAAAAATCTGAATAAATAAAAGAAATTTGAAAACAAGTTGCCATACTAAAATTAGATATCTAAGTCCTCACTGTTTGTTCTGAAACTTCAGTGTTTAAATATATATGAGTTATGCATAAAAATAAAACATTTTCCATGTTTTTTTAAATATAAGGGATAGTACCTTGTGGAATCTGTTGAAAGCGTTAATATTTGTAAGCTTTGATGATAATTCTTTTTCTGAAAAGTTCCACATTGCAAGAGTTCACTGCAACAAGTAAGAAATGATAATAAAATGCTTCTCCCATATTTAAAATAGAACGTTTTGGCATTTTTCTTGCATGACTGGTGTGTTTTGTAACTAAGATTGAGAAAAATGGTGTGTCCTTCTTGAAAATGAAATCTCACTTCTCTGCTGTGGTAGCTCTCAAGGTGGTTTTATAGAATCATGGAGTAGTTGGGGTTAGAAAGGACTTTAAAGATCATTTCATTCCAACCCCTTGCCATGGACAGGGACACCTTCCATTATCCCAGGTTTCTCCAAGCCCTGTCCAACCCGACTGTGGACACTTCCAGGGATGGGGCAGCCACAACTTCTCTGGGCACCCTGTGTAATGTTTCACCGCCTTCACGATAAAAAATATAGAAAATTTAAAACATTCTTTCTTATAGCTAGTCTTTCAAGCCTGTGTCTACTCCTGCTCCAGCCTTGTTTCTCCATAACTATCATGGCGATACAGAAGTCCTGCAAGTTCTTGATGTTTTAAATGTTTGAGATCTAGGCAAGTACTGGATGGAGAGCTACCTCTGGAAGGTGGCAGAAAAGAAGAATTAATGTCAATCTGGAGGAGCAAAAATGTGCTGTAGAAAACATAAACACAAAAAAATGCACTAGCTAGACACTGTCTTTTCCCAGCATGCTTCTGGGAAATGCACATAAACAGGTCTAGATGACTTTGTGTTGTTATTAGTTTATTTTCAGGTCATTTATTTAAGTGTCATAAAGAACATTAGCTGGTGGTTAGGGACTCCAATATCCATTATATCATTCCAATCATGTGGACAAGTTTATACTACACATGATTTACAACAGTCTTTCCGCCGTAGAAATTGTTCTCCTCAGGTAGAAGGTTTTATTCGTGGTTGTATTTAGCAAAATCCAAGTGGCTGAGCACAGAGGCGTCTTCCAATCAAAGTCCAAAAATTAATGCCTTTCCACGAACACCATGGATTGCAGCAAGAGCTGTTTATGGCTCTCTGCCTACATCTTTTATCATGTCTCCACTGTTGTTAGTAAAATATACAGAACTACTTTATGCCAAAACAATGGAAGTTAATGCAGATAACTTGTTCCAAAGTTAACCATCAAATAAATCTCTCTCTCTCTTCTTTTTTTTTAAACTGTTAAGTGAAATGGTGTTCTAAAACTTTTAAAAATTGTCAAGATGATGAATACTGTGTGTGTAATACAAGTAAATACTATGGAATTGATTGCACACACATGTCTTAAATAAAAGATATTAAAGAGTATATTCCAGAGAGAAATCGGTGGAGTTTTATCTAATATTATTAGGAATTTTGCAATGACAGATCAGATTTATAAGGGTTGAAAACTAAGGAGGAAACCTGTTCAGAAACAGAAATGGTGCAGTGAGTGGAAGGCTGGCCGGGAGATTGAAGACAGGCAGGGGGATACAGCCTGCCCAGGTAGCCTGACCTTTCACACCTCAAACAATTTTTCTGAACAACAGTAATTTTAAAAAATATCTTAGTTAAATTTGGATTGGTAAATCAGTCCTTTCAATGCAGTCAGAACTTAGTAGTTTAGGAAAAATCCCTTAACCTGTTTCTCCTTCAGCTTTTCCCATGTGTAAATATTTAAAAGTACATCCTGACAGGGCTGTGTCTGTGCTTCAGAGGAGCAGTTTTAGGTCTGTGACCAAAGGCTGAGGGAATTGGGATTGTGCAGCCTGGAGAGGAAAAGGCTCCGTGGAGACCTCAGAGCCCTTTCCAGTGCCTAAAGGGCCTCCAGGAGAGCTGGAGCGGGACTTTGGACAAGGGATGGAAGAACAGCACGCAGGGAAGGAATTCACACGGACAGAATGCAGGATTAGATGGGGTACTGGGAAGGAATTGTTCCCTGTGAGGGTGGTGAGGGCCTGGCAGAGGTTGCCCAGAGAAGCTGTGGCTGCACCTGGATCTCTAGAAGTGCCCAAGGCCAGGTTGGACAGGGCTTGGAGCAACCTGGGATAGGGGAAGGTGTCCCTGCCCATGGCAGGGGGCTGGAATAAGATGGTTTTTCAGGTCCCTTCCAACCCAAACCATTCCTTGATTATAGGACTCTGTATATCAAATTCAGCCATACCAAATTTGTACTTCTAAACTCAGAGAATCTGAGGCTGGCTAAGGTGGTGAGATGGGAACGGTTTGTTTCAGGCTCATCTGGGAACCTGACATATTTGTAACACAGGTAATGGATTTGGATGAGGATTTTTAATGTGACTGAACTTTTTCTGGTTGTATCTCCAGAGCAGCTCCAAAAAGTGATGGTGAGCAGTAGGAAGAAAGGCAGATCTCAGAGGTGGTTTAGACAGGGGCTTGAAAATGCAGCTTATTGTAGATAAAAATTATGTGCCCAGGAACAGCGAGCCAAATCAAAGAATACACATTACATGGAGTAGTTATGCAGCATACTGACTTGGGAAAGGAGATTTAGGGGTTTGAAGGAAAATCCTCAAAGTGATTAGTCAAGAGTACAAATGCAGTAAAGCTCACATAGTCTGTGTGTGTTTGTATTTCAGTAGTGATTTTGAAGAAAAAGGGTCTGTTTACATTTAAAGAGAGGTGCAGAGTGAGGTGAATGATCCTCATTTTCAGGAATATTTGTTTTGACAGAGAGGGAAGGGAGTGGTTTGTTCTCAGCCCAGAAAGGAGCTGTGATGGAGTAAAACTCGAAGAACTGTGGAGGAGGTTGATAAAGTGGAGCAAGTGTAGGTTTTAGTAAATGGTATAATGAACAAGCTACAGTCTGTAAACATTTGGAAATTAAAAGGAAATGAAAAATTTAAATGTCTCTACTTATCTGGGAGAACCATAATCACACTGAAAGGCATATGAGTAAATAATATATGGGTAAATTAACCTGAGGTACAGGCAGCTTTTTTAGACTGAGGAACCTGTGGTGGCCATGCTTGGAGTCCTACCCATGTTAATTTAGAAAGGTCATGGCTGAATGAAGGAGCTTCACTCAAGTGTTTCCTGGGGAAGGGTCCATAGTTCTTCACTACTTTAATTCAAATAGTAAAACTGGATCTGCTTAAAATGTTAAATTTCGTGTATTACAAAATATGAGTTCTGTTCCATGTAGCTGTGCAAGTGCATCCTGCTGTTGGGGTTTCTGCAGCATGGACATCAGGTGGAAGAGCCAGTGGTGTCTGATACTGTCTGTGGCACCTCAGGAAGGTCATGAGTAGCCCTGCCTGAGTTTCCTTATCCTAGTGCTCATTACTCACACCCCTGAAAAACCATGGTGGTTTTATCCTGTGAATGGATGTACAACTCAATCCTCTCTCCCAG